>JAJOOR010047233.1:0-10752 GCA_036250505.1 Solanum acaule
AAAAAGTATGACCCGTTAACTCCCATGTTGGCTACATGGTTCTTATGGAGAGTTGAGTTAATATGAACTCGTGTCCCCAATTCGGTGCTCGATACTACTCCCAAAATACTTTAGCTCATAAGTGTTTTAAACATAACTTTCTTTAGTTGAGATAATTACTCAAAAATCTAGCCCAAAGGCTCACTTGGAAACATAGCTCCTTTTTCTTACTCAAATGTAAAAAAAAACATTTAGAAACTTCTTTGGAAATACATAGTTCCCTAATAACTTTTGAGAAATGGACTCAACTTTAAACTCTTGACTTAACTTGAAACTTGAGACTCTTTACTTAGCCTGAAACTCTAAGCTCTTTGCTTGACTTGAAACTTGAGACTCTTTACTTAGCCTGAAACTCTAAGCTCTTTGCTTGACTTGAAACTTGAGTCTTAAAATGAAGTTAAAACGTTCAATAAAGACTCTTAAACAACTTTAAGAACTTGCTTGACTTGCTTAACTTCTAAGCTTAACTCTCTAACTTCACTTGACTTGGAAACTAACTCTCCTTGAATTGGATTATGAATTCAAGTTGTTTGATCACATGTTATGGATGAGTTCTTAACGTTTAGACGTACTTTGGATTGTCGGAAACAACTATGAAACATAGGTACAATACCATGGAACATGCAAGAGAAAGTGTGAAAAGAATGGGGGAACTTGGCGTCCTTGGCGCTCTGCAAGGCGCAAAGCGCCAGCCCTCGAAGTTCAGAGGGTGCCTGCTGGCGCTCTGCTAGGAGCGCCGCCCCAAGGGGGAAAGTTCAGAACCCCTTTTGGGGCGCGCTGGCAGGCGCGACGCGCCAACCCCTTGCCCAGAAAACTCAACTTTTTCTCCCCCTTTTTCCAACTCTAAACCACCCTAACTTCAAGGGTTTCAATCCCAACCACTAAGGATCATAAAATTCCTCAACATACAAGAGATTCAACTCAAAAACACAACCAAATCATGTCCCAAATCCACAAGGAACTCCAACAACACAAATCAACAACACAACCAACAACTTTAATAACACAATCAACCTTTTCTTGAAAATAAAACAAGTTTGGCGTGTGGGGGAAGAACCAACCCAACACTATGGACTCACATACATAGTAGGGATCACCCCCGACGATATCCACGACGGAAACTTGATTGATCTCCTCTTTCTCCTCTTCTTATCTTCTTCTTCTCTTCTTCACTCAAAACCCTCACTCTCAGTCTTTTAAAATGGGGCAAACTGATCCAAAAATCAGTCTAACACAACAATATAACCCCAAAAGAAATGTCTAGGGAAAAGACCAAAATGCCCTTAAAATTTCTTGACGGGTTCCCTGCCAACTGCCCAACTTTCAAAGGGCATAACTCACTCATACGAACTCGGAATCGAGCAAACTCGGTGGTGTTGGAAAGATCATTCCACGAACTTTGCAACCATAACTGGAACTACACCTAACTCATCCTGAGCTAGAAGTTATGACGTCTCAAAGTTGGCCAAAAATTCACCTTTTTCCCATACCTAGCCAAATTTCCAAATTTTCAAAATTCTTTCCAAAAAAATGAAAGTTTCAAATTTTAAGCCCCTTCGTAGTCAATTCACATTGCCGGATGTTACACTCTATTACAGAGTGTTAGCAGCAAATCAATAATCTTGGAAAAACATACGAGGAATGTGACACAAATCTTAAATGAATGACAATTGGTGTCTATCAACAAAGATGCATTTTTAGAAAATCTGATAGGGCATATCAATCATCTAATAGATGAGTGTAAGTTTCATGATCCAAAAATGAAAGTGATGACACTTATCTATTTCCACCAAGACAACTCAGCCTCAACTCAATGAAACGAAAGAAAAGCAAAAAGATAAAGTAAAACCAAGATAAAAACAGTAAACTTATTCATTTTATAATTACCTCAAAACCTGGTTGTCACGTGTATAAGTCACTAATACATAATGTGCGGAATGAAAACATAATTATAAGTCACGGTGTCTTTGTTTCTCAAATAGAACAAAGCGTAACATAAAAACAATAGGGGCCGCCAGGGTGATAAACATCTACCTCTAAAAAGTCCTTTGACAAGCCTCGTAATTAGGAGAAGAAGAAGAGAAAACACACGATACCGGACTCGGAACCTACACAAGTGTAGAAGCAAAGAGTGAGTACCAACCAACATGAGACTCAGCAAGTAACCAAATAAACAAGGCAAACTAGCTAGAAAATGGGTACTCCTTTCATCCCCAACCAAACCTCCTCAACTACCACTTGCATAGAAATCAGTCAAACCTAACAATTTCATAACACACAGTTCACAAAGCTTAACCACACAGTTCAATAATCACAATTCAACAACTATCACGTAGCAAGTATATCAATCACAAGTAACAAGTAGATCAATCACAACTAACGAGGAGATAAATCACGAGTATCAAAATGCATCAAATCACAATAGTCAACTCTTGTCGAAACCATTTCCCTTCGGTACAATATCACTGACCAAAACCATTTCCCATCAACTTTATATCACATCACTAGCCGGAATCATTTCCCTTCAACTTTATATCATACCATTTGCCGAAACCATTTTCCTTCAGCACATGAATATCACTAGCCGGAACTATTTTCCATCAGCTTTATATCACATTACTAGCCTGAACCATTTTCCTTCTATTTTATTTTCATTTGACTAGCCATAACCATTTCCCTTAGGCTTTATATCACATTTCTCTTCACAGTGTACAACAATCAATCACATAAGCAATTTCACACCATAAGAAAGAGACAACAATTCAAGCAATTCAAGTCCACATTTATGCCATCAAAGTATTCAATTAATCAATCAAAATAGGGGCCACAATAAGGCAATTCAAAAGCATTATGATCAATATGTTGCCTTTTCATTGATCCCATTTTTATTCACTAAGATTAATCAAGTGAAACAATGAGTCCATCATCTCATTCTCATTGCTCCCCCACACACGCAATAAAGGAAAATACACGATTCTACAAGATTATAAACTAACTCCAAAAACCCAAATTTGAAAATGAGGTTTGAATATGAAAATATTTAATTGAAAACATTACCCAAGGCATTTGGAACTCATCGGTGAAAATTATTTTGACGAAAAAAATTAAAATCAATTCACAATCACCATTTTAGTTAAGAACTCAAGTTTTTGGAAAACCTTATCATTTGCCAATCAAAATCTCAAGTTTTGATGTTAAAATCCATAAATAATCAAAGGGAAATGAAGTTTTAGGGTAACAAAAGCCTACCCAAATGATTTAGCATAAGAAATCTCTTCAAAATTGCCTCCAAAGGTTTTAGAAAGCTCAAAACAGTCAAAAAAGGCTAAAACCCCTAAAATGACAGGCATACACCCCCTTTGATGTCGCTTAAGAAAACACAGGTTTGCTTGAGCGAATCTCGCAAAAATTGGGGGTATTACTTTTGTGAAATGGTCTTCACTTAAGTAATCATCGCAAAAGTGAGCCTTGGTTCGCTTAAGTGAACCCTGCTCAAACAGCCAGTCTCGCTTTTGCGAGCGGCCTTCGCTAAAGTGAAGGTCGCAAAAGTGAAGACCCTTCACAAACGTGAGGACTAACCAGAAATATCAGCCAACACAAAAATCATCAAAGTGACTCTCGAGATTCGTTCAGAATCCCGTACACACAAATCATATATGTAAATTGACTATACTTAACATTCGAGACTCAATGAAACCATCGAAACACACATCTGAGGTCTCCTTGACCTGAAGCTTGTGAAAGTCACAAGAAATGAACATAATGCCTAAAAAGGTCAAATCAAGCTCGAGACCTCTAAAAATTCAATCAAGACCTCACCTAGGCCTAAATTCATCCCTCAAATCCAATTGAACTCTCGAAATTCGTTATGAGCATCCAAACCATGAATGTTTACCAAGGTCAACCCAAAGGCTAATATTCCACAAATTTTCAACTTAGAACCTCAAATCCTGAAAAAGACTCTGAATCTAAAACCGACAACGTCTCTCCTAAAACTATTCCCAAATTACGAAACTGAAGAAATCAATGAACTTCCATTCCGACACTCAAAATTCCAAAAGACTCCAAAAATCACTTTTAATTAATTTTAGCGTTTCAAACTCAAAGCTTACAAATTTCACAACTTTTTACTCAAATCTCGAAACAAACTTTCCAATCTCACTCACAAAAGACTCGGGGTTAAGATCCAAAGGGATAAAATGATAATTTACAAAGATTTTGAAAAATAACCATTCAAGTCATTATATTATCTACCACTAAAAATCATGTTTGTCCTCGAACATAAAGTAAAAGAAAGTACTTGAAGCCTCGAAAAGTTGAGGATATCTAGCATGCATATCTAACTCTATCTCCCAAGTCGCCTTACCAACTGAATTGTGATTCCACTGCACCTTAACTGAAGCAATCTCTCCTACTCGACTCAAAATCTAGAAAGGTCCAATGAATCTAGGGCTCAGATTTCCCTTCTTTCCAAACCTCATCATACCCTTCATGGGTGATACTCGGAGCCACACATGATTACCCTCCATAAATACTAAGGCTCGAACTCTCCAATCTGCATAACTCTTATGTCGACTTTAGGCTACCAACAATTTATCCTGAATCATACGGACCTATTCCACAATATCTTCAAGCAATTCTATATCTAAAGAGTCCATCTTAGCCAAATCAAACCAACCAATCGAAGAACTACTCCATATTCCATACAACATCTCAAATACGGCCATTTGAATATTGGAGTGATAACTATTGTTGTAGGCACACTCCGCTAAGGGCAATAATTGATCCCATCTGGCACCAAGTCAATCACTCAAGCTTACAGTATGTCCTCCAATACTTGAATCTTTTGGTCAGACTGACCATCTGTCTGAGGGTAGAAATTTGTACTCATATCTAACCGAGTACCCAAACCATGTTATAAATCCTTCAAGAAATAGGAAGTGAACAAAGAACTTCGATCAGAAATAGTGGAAATAGGGACTCTATGTAGTCACATGATTTGGATGATATATAAATGGGTTAACTTATGTAATGTATACTTCACATGTACCAGAATGAAGTGGGATCACTTATCTAACCTATCAACAACCACCCAAATGGAATCATAACCACTCACTGTAGTAGGAAAACCCACAACAAAGTCCATAGTGATCTGTTCCCACTTCCAAATAGGAATAGACATCCTCTAAGATATACCTCTGGCCGCTAGTGCTCACACTTGACATGTTGATAGTCAAACACATTGAAATAAAGTCTACAATGTCCCTTTTCATGCCAAACCACCGGTAATGTTTGGTCAGATTATGATATATCTTTGCCGCTCTCGAATGGATGAAATATCGAGAACAATATGCCTCTTTAAGAATCAATCTAATCAACTCGTTGTCTTCGACACACAAATCCTGCCTTCGATCCTCAAGACTACATCAGAATCAAGGACAACCTTCTGAATGTTCCTCTCATCACCTTCTCTCAAATGAGAAACAACTTCTCATCATCAAAATGGTGCTCATGGATCTGCTCAACTAGGAAAGAATGGGCCTCTATGAAAGGAATTAAACCATCGCTCTTTTCAAAAATCTGCAAGCTGATGAGACTGCTGGCTAATCTCTGAACATCTCTAGCCAATGGTCTCTCATTAAAACTGATAGCGGCAAGATTCCTCATGTTAGAAGTTTTCCTACTGCCAAAAAAAAGAAAGAGCTTCGCTCGGTTGGCCTTCCTACGCTGACGAATGCCTCTTTTCTCTTCTCTGAAGTCTACAACAAACTTAAAGGATCATTCACCACATTGGCCTTTCTTGGAAGATACAAGATGGTGATGTCATAGTCCTTCAGTAGATCAAGCCATCTACGCTACCTCAAGTTCAGATCCATCTGACTGAAGATGTACTAAGACTCCGATGATCGGTGAAGACATCACAATTTTTCCCACACAGATAATGTCGCCATAACTTAAGCACAAAAACTATGATTGTCAACTCTAAATCATGAGTAGGGTAGTTCTTCTCATGGGTATTCAACTTTCTAAAAGCATAGGCGATCATTTTCCCCTTCTGCATCAAAACACCACCTAACCCGACTCCAAAAGAATCATAATAAACTGTAAAGTCTACACCCTCCTCAGGTAAATTCAAAAGATGAGTCGAAGTCAATAAGATCTTGAGCTTTTGGAAGTTGTCCTCACACTCATCAGACCATTGGAAGCTCACACTATGTCGAGTTAATTTGGTTTAAGGACATACAATAGTGGAGAAACTCTTAAAAAATCATATATAATAACCTGTAAGTCCCACAAAACTCCAAATCTCGATGACTGAAGTAGGCCCGTTCCAACTTATAATTGCCTCAATCTTGGCTGGATCCACTCGAATACCCTTCTTGGACACCACATGTCCCAGAAATGCATCAGAATCAAGCCAAAACTCGCACTTCAAAAACTTCGCATATAACTTCTCTTCAATCTCTGGAGCACAATTCTCAAGTGTCGATCATGATCCTCCTTAGTCTTGGATTACACCAAAATGTCATCAATGAACACTGTCACAAATTAATCAAGATTAGGTTAGAACACCTCGTTCATCAAATCCATGAATGTTGCAAGGGCGTTAGTCAAACTGAAAGACATCACAAGAAATTTATAGTGCCCATAACAAGTCCTAAAAGTTGTATTAGGAATATTTGATGTCCTAATCTTCAGCTGATAAAAGTAATCTTAGAAAACAAAAAAGTTCCATGGAGTTGATCAAATAAGTCATTAATACGAGGAAGATGATATTTGTTCTTCAATGTTACTTTCTTCAACTGTCCATACTCAATACACATTCTCATGGTACTATCATTCTTTCTCACAAATAGAACATGAGCACCCTATAGAGAAACACTAGCGTGAATGAATCCCTTATTCAACAAGTCCTGTAATTGATCCTTTAATTCATTCAACTCAACTGGATCCAAACGACAAGTATGGATAGAGATGAGATTGGTGTCTGGCTCCAAGGCAAGAGCAAAATCAATATCTCTATTCAGAGAAACACTTAGAAGATCAGTAGGAAACACATCCGAATACTCTCAAACCATGGGTACAAAATCCATGGGAGGTGGTTCAACATTAGTATACCGAATAAAATCCAAACAGGACAAAAATCCTCTAGCAACCAATCTCTAAGCTCGAATAAAGGAGATAACTTTGGTAGGATAAGAACCACTAGCACCGGTCCACTCAACTCTCGAGACACTCGGCATAACTAAGGTCACAATCTTAGCATAACAATTAAAAATATTATGATGCGGGGAGAGCCAATCTATACCCAAGATAAAATCGAAGTGTACCATCCCTAAAGTGATCAAATCTACCCAAGTATCATACTTCGCCAAAGAAATAAGACGATATCGATACACTCAATCCATCAACAATGACTCACCTACTGGTGTAGAATTATGAATAGGCACAAGTATGCTATCAGAGATCATATCAAATCTAATAGCCAAAATAGGTAGGAACAGATGAGAAAGTAGACCCCAGATCAAAGAATACAAACACAGGTCGGTGGCAAACTGGGATGATACCTATAATCACATTATCAGAAGTCTCAGCCTCAGGCCTTCCTGAAAAAACATAACATTGTCCCTCTCGATCCCATAGAATCTAAGTAGTACCCTGACCCTACCCTGTGGAGTTGAAGCACCCCTACCAGAAGTCGCGCCACCTCTACTAGATTGACCTCTGCCTCGACCCCTGGCTGAAGGCGCTGAATCGTCTAGTTGGAGTAGCTAAATAAGTAAGTTAGGGTCCTAAGTGAGTATGCAAAGGACATTATCAAATCAAATTACCTAGATAACCACACTATAATAAGACCTCGGCAAGAATAACTATTGTGATGAACCAGATAAGCTATCATGGCCACCTTACCCAGAACCATAGGATCCTTCGATTGTCTGCCCACACTCAATTGGTGGCGTCGATGCATGAACCGGCCCACAGCGTTAAAAAGAGTTTCTACCTCTATGTGAACCCTTATCTCCAGATGAGGTGCCAGAAAACTAACTATATGATTGAGCTCTCTTGGGGTCCCTAAACTCCTCTCTAACCATCATTTATGCCTCATTGGCGGTACTCATAATGGACTAGAATGAAGCCCCTCTCTGGCTTCTTTGAACACATAAGACCTGATGGAGAAAGTAAACCTTCTCACAAACATGGGAATCTCTCTGCCTCATCCGGAACAATAGTTATGGTGTGCCTGGATATCTCACAGAAACGAGCCTCATATTCACAAATAAATTGTCTTGAGTCAAGCTCTCAAACCTCAATCGACTTTTCTATCTCACGCTATAAGGGATGAAGCACTCCTAGAAAGCATTTGAGAACGTATCCCACTCTATCGGAGAAGATCCAACTAGTCTAGAGCTCACAAATTTCCAACAAAACAAACACCATGAGTATCACCAATATACATTGCCTTAAGCATATCATGGCACAAGGTCAAAAGTTCATAAGCATCCTCGCTTAATTGGGGTGATTTCATCCTCTGAAACATTTCATAACACTACTAATCTGTTGTCGTCAAGATAACCTTGGGAGAAATTTGTGCACCAACAGCCGATGCAGGAACTATTGGTAGCTCACAGAACCTAGAGCCTCCTGACTTGTGATCTGTTCCCCAAATCTAGTCTGAGAACTATGTGTGTACCTGTCATACCACCCTGAGGGAAGTTCTCCAACACCTCTAACATCCTCAACAAAGTCTCATCAAACAAAGGAGCTCCAAACCCGGGAGAAACCTGGTCCTCAGCAACCTTGACCTGTGGCTTAGAAGAAACCTCTCTAGATCTGCCTCTAGTTTGTGCTGCTCCACGTGCACGAACTCTAGTCTGTTCTACTCCACGAACACGACCTCTTACTTTGGCCTTGCTTCCATCCCTAGTTAGGGTCTCAACCAGTGTCTCGGGGACTACCTCCCTTTTACCCTTGGAAATAAAAGCTCTGATCCTCAGCATTTTCCATGACAACACGCAGTAACTCAAAACTAGCGAAGTTAACCATGCACGATAAGAAAGAATGAATAAAAGGAAGTTTCCTAACCGTCTTCATAGCCTCTTAAAGATAATTACAGGCGTCTTTGTATCGATCCTCGAGACTCTAATTCGACTTAGTGTGAACACTTGTGAGACCTATGAACCTGGGGCTCTGATACTATTTGTCACGATCCAAAAATGGACTTGATGGCACTTGTATATTCCACCAAGACAAGTCAGCTTCAACCCAACGAAATGAAAGAAAAGTAGAAAGATAAAGTAAGAATAAGATAAAATCAGAAAATTTATTCATTCTATAATAACCCCAAAACCTGATTTTACAAGTATCAAAATGGTTTAAAATGGTTGAAACCCTAAAAATGGAAGGCATAAACCTCCTCTGATGTCGCTTAAGCGAGCACATGTTCGCTTAAGCGAACCTCGCAAAAATAGGGGGTCTCGCATTTGCGAACTGGGCTTCGCTGAAGCAATCATCGCTAAAGTGAGAACTGGTTCGCTTAAGCAAACCCTAATCAAACGGCTAGTCTCATTTTTGCGAGCCAGCCTTCGCACAAGCAAAGGCCCTCCGCAAACGCGAGGATCGCAAAACCGAAAACATCAGCCAATACAAGAATCATCTAAAGGACCCTTGAGATTGTTCGTCGTACACACAAACTATATATGCACTTGACTGTACTCGAGGCTCTGGACACAATGGAACCATCGAATTACGAATCTAATGTCTCCTTGACCTAAAATTTGTGAAAGTCACAAGAATCGAACACCACACCTAAAAAGGCCAAATCAAGTTCGGGACCTCTAAGAATTCAATCAAGACTTCACCAACACCTAAAATCATCCCCCGAATCTAACAGAACTCTTAGAATTTTGATCTGAGCATTTGAACCCCAAATGTTGATCAAGGTCAACCCAAAAGCTAAGATTCCACGAATTTCCAACTTACGACCTCAAATCCTCAAAAAGACTCTGAATTTAAATCGGAAACTGCCTTAGACCAATTTTCACATTCTAGATCTGATAGAATCGACAAATTTTCATTCCGACACTCGAAACTTCAAAAACCACTTTTAAGCAACTTTAGCCTTTCAAACTCAAAGCTTGCAAAATTTACAGCTTTTTACTCAAATCTCGAAATCAACTTTCCTAACTCACTCATAAAAGACTCGGGATTAAGATCGGGAGAGGTAAAATGATATTTTACAAAGATTTCTAAAAATGACCAATCGAGTCACTACAGTAAGAGTGACAATGGTATATATTAAATGTTGTATACACTGGTTTAAACAGCTCTTTAAAGTTACCAAGACACTCCTCAACCATGCTATGCACATCCTGACGTTCTGTATTCATTCATGTCCAATCTTAATCTCACAGTTCTCTTTTACCACCAAGGACAACAGGCACAATTTGTCTAAAATCACCACTAAGGGTGTGTTTGGTATGAAGGAAAACATTTTTCGGTTTTCTCATGTTTGGTTGGGTAAAATGTTTTGGAAAATGTTTTTTCCAAATCAACTCATTTTCCTCAAAAAGTAAGGAAAACATTTTCCAAAACTTTCCTCCAATTTCAATACAATTTTTTTGTTGGAAAAATCAATCTAAAGCTTGTTTTAAAATATATTTTTCAACTTTATTTTTTTATTTTTTTATTTTCTTACCCCATCCTTACCCCGAT
>JAJOOR010047234.1:0-12112 GCA_036250505.1 Solanum acaule
CCCACTCAATTTGACCCCCTGAATAAGAATATGAAGTCGAATTTCCGAAATCATGCACGAATTTTGAGATATATGGAAATTACAATTATAGGTGTTTCCGAAGCACATTTTCGGGCATTTTTGGGGTCGTTTCACTAAATGGTTGGTCGAGCTTCCAAACAACTCCATCAATTCATAGGAGGAGTTGGTTGTGGCCTTTCACGAAAGATTTTTTCCTCCATCAAGAATGATGAAACTGAGGGACGACATCCAGAATTTTAAGCAAAAGGAAGGCGAACCAATTCACGAATCATGGACAAGGTTCAATAGATTTTTGCGAAAGTGCCCAACGCATGGACTGCTAAGTGAATTATTGCTCTAATACTTTTACCGTAGTCTAGACTCGGTTAATAAAGGGATAGTTGATCAATTGGTGCAAGGAGGAATAATATTACAATCATTTGAAGTAGCATCATTTCTCCTAGATGGTATGACTAAAGTAAACCAGGCATGGTACACCAAAGATGATCAAGTTTCACCAATGTGCTTCAGATTAACGCAAAAACAATTCGATAAAGAGAAGGAGAGGGACAAAAACATCAAAAAGATGTTGTCTCAAATGGAAATTCTACAAGAACACATGAAAGGGACATATGGAGTATTTCGAGTTGAGGAGGCTTCTTCTCCCGGTTACTCAAGATCGGGGGAGAATCAAGGTATGAACTCCAAAAGATATGAGAAGGGTTTCCACCCACGCTATCAACAATGGGGCGGAAATCAAGGTTGGAACTATTATAATGGTGAAGAACCAAGGAGATATTGACAAGATTGGGCTAAGCAAGATGATCATGAGGAGGACCATACTCACTTGAGTGAAAGCCCGAAATCTAAAGAGAGTGCAAGTAGTCCTCGGGTAAATGATTTATTGTCACGCATACTTGATAAAGTTAAGGGCTCTAATGATTTGCTAAAAGGGATGAAAGATGACTTTTCATCATTAAACAGTAAAGTGAATTCTCATGTTGATGCCATCAAAATGCTGAAGGTCAATTGGGTCTATTATCAGCTCAATTAACGTCCAAAACACTGATGGAAGATAATGAAAGAGGGCTGGTTGTAGTTACCCGTAGCGGAAAGATGGCAATAGGGAATGTGATGGAAGATGAGGATCCTCAAAAGCATGAAGAAAGCCAATGTATGGAAGAACAAGAATTACCTATTCAGCAAAACCTTACCAAAGAACCACAGGAGGAAGCGGAGCAACATGTTCAAGTTCCAAAAGTTATGCAGCATTTACCCAAAATACCTCCACCATTTCCCCAACGCTTGAAAAAGAAGAATGAAGATGAGAAGTTCAAAAAATTATTGTCAGTGTTCAAGAAATTATCAATTAACCTTCATCTAGTGGAAGCATTGTTGGAAATGCCGGGATACACCAAATTCATGAAAGAATTAGTTACAAATAAAAGGAACTTGGACTATGAAACTATTGAAGTGCCCCATAGTTACAACGCAATTATGACAAAAGAGTTAATCACTAAGAGAGAAGATCCTGGGGCATTCACCATCCCGTGCACCATTGGTATGCTCCAATTCGCTAAAGCTTTGTACGATTTAGGAGCAAGCATCAACTTGATGCCCTATGCAATATTCAAGCAACTTGGTTTAGGTGAACCAAAGGCAACCACAATGAGACTCCTTATGGAGGATCGATCAATCAAGCACCCAGTGGGGATACTCTATGATATTTTGGTAAAAGTAGATCGGTTCATATTTTCGATTGACTTTGTGATTTTAGATTGTGAGATCG
The DNA here is from genome assembly GCA_036250505.1 of Solanum acaule. NCBI lineage: Eukaryota > Viridiplantae > Streptophyta > Magnoliopsida > Solanales > Solanaceae > Solanum > Solanum acaule. Next base: position 1,790 of record JAJOOR010047234.1, read on the forward strand.
ATGTTGTAATCCCCATTATTTTGGGAAGGCCATTCTTAGCAACTAGGAGGGCATTGGTGAATGTCGAAAGTGGGAAATTGAAGTTTCGAGTGAACGATGATGAGGTAACCTTCAATATTTGCAATCCATGAAACAACCAAGTGATATCCATGTGGTGTCTACTGAGGATGTTATAGATGAGATGGTGGCAAGTGTGAGCCATTTGATGCGAAAGAATGAACTTCTTGAATTTGTGCTTGCTAATTATGATGAATCCGAAGTTCAAGGCTATGATGAAGTGGTAGCTGCCTTATCGGGGTTAGGAGTATATTCAAGGAATCCAATCAAGTTAGATATCGACCTAAAAAATAGAGAAAGTATTCCTGCAAAGCCATCAACTGAGGAACCGCTAAATTTGGAGTTAAAAGCACTACACTCTCATCTCAAATATGACTTCTTGGGAGCCAATAATACTTTACTAGTTATTATCGCAGTTGACTTGCTTGAAAGGCAGGTGAAATTGCTTATTGAAGTACTTCGGAAGTATATAAAAGCTATAAGATGGACCATAGCTGATATAGTGGGCATTCCTCCTGGTATCTGTACGCACAAAATTCGGCTTGATAATGAATGTAAACCTAATGTGGAACATCAACGGAGATTGAACCCACCAATGCAAGAGGTGGTGAAAAAGGAGATCATCAAGTGGTTAGACGCGGGAGTAATCTACCTGATTGCAGATAGTAAATGGGTAAGGCCGGTGCAATGTGTACCGAAAAAGGAGGTATCACTGTAGTCCCAAATGCAAAGGGGGAACTCATTCCGACTAGACCAGTGACTGGGTGGAGAGTATGTATGGACTATCAAAAACTTAAATCATGGACCGAAAATGACCACTTTCCAATGTCTTTCATATACCAGATGCTTGATTGGTTATCGGAAATGGGGTGGTATTGTTTTTTAGATGGGTACTCCGGCTACAATCAAATCTCTATTGCACTTGAAGACCAAGAGGAACATTTGCATTCAAAATGATAGCATTCGAGTTATGTAATGCCCCAGCGACATTTCAGCGTTGCATGTTGTCTATTTTGCGGATATGGTCGAAGACTCTATGGAGGTATTCATGGACGACTTCTCAGTCGTAGGGGATACGCTTGAAGAATGCTTGACACACTTAGGGCAAGTGCTCCAAAGATGCGTGGAAACGAATATGGTTCTGAATTGGAAGAAATGTCACTTTATGGTGAAGGAAGGGATTGTTATCGGGCACAAGGTATCGCAAAAAGGGGCTGGAAGTTGACAAGGCAAAAATTGAGGTTATTGAGAAACTAACCCCGCCAATTTCAGTGAAGGGTGTTCGCAGTTTCTTGGGGCATGCAGGGTTCTACCGAAGGTTCATTAAAGACTTCTCAAAGATTGCACACCTACTATGCAAACTCTTGGAGAAGGAAGCGAAGTTCTATTTTGATAACACCTGTATGGCTGCCTTTCAGTGTTTGAAAGAGAAACTAGTATCCACCCTGATTATCATCAGCCCTAATTGGTTCGAATCTTTTGAAGTAATATGTGATGCTAGTGGTATGACATTGGGGGTAGTGTTGGGGCAAAAACGCAACAAACTATTTCACCCAATTTATTACGCAAGCAAGACTCTAAATAATGCCCAGCGAAATTATACAGTCACTGAACAAGAGTTACTTGCGGTAGTCTATGCATTTGAAAAGTTCCGGGCATACTTGCTAGGCACCAAAGTAATCATACATACTGATCATGTTGCACTATGTTACTTGATGGCAAAGAAAGATGCAAAACCAAGATTGATAAGGTGGGTGCTACTATTACAAGAATTTGATTTAGAGTTAAAAGATTGAAAAGGTTGCGAAAATCAAGTGGTTGATCAATTATCGAGGTTGGAAGGAAGGGAAGATGTTGAGCATGAGGTCGACATAGACGACTCCTTCCCCGATGAACATGTGTTTGCAATATCTCTCAAACATACACCATAGTATGCAGATTTTGCAAATTACATTGTGAGTGGACTGATGCCGGATGAATTGACCTTTTACCAACAAAAGAGGTTCATGTTCGATGTTAAAAAATACTTTTGGGATGAACCATACTTGTTTCGAGAGTGTGCTGACCATGTCATTAGAAGGTGTGTTCCTGAAAAAGAAGCGGTAGAAATTCTCCATGTTTGTCATGCATCTCCAGTGGGAGGTCACCATAGTGGTATTCGCATAGCCGCCAAAGTTCTCCAAAGTGGATATTGTTGGTCGTCCTTCTACAAGGATACACATGAATTTGCGAAGGAATGCTCTCAATGTCAACAATAAGGCGAGTGTATAGAAGATACGAACTACCTCTCACTCCTATTTTAGAGGTCGAGCTATTCAATGTATGGGGGATCGATTTAATGGGCCCATTTGTGAGCTCATTTGGAAATAAATATATCTTGGTGGCTGTAGATTATGTTTCCAAATGGGTGGAAGCCATTGCACTTCCAAACAACAAAGGAAAAAGTGTTGTCCAATTCTTGAAACATTACATCTTTGCAAGATTTGGCACTCCTAGGGCAATTATTAGTGATGGGGGATACCACTTTTGCAATAAGTGGTTTTCAATGGCACTGAGCAAATATGGAGTGAAACACAAGGTAGCAACCCCATATCATCCCCAAACAAGTGGCCAGGTCGAGGTATCAAATCAGTAGATCAAAAACATCTTGGCAAATACAATGAATGCCAACAGAACTGACTGGTCTAGGAAGCTAGATGATGCACTATGGGCATATCAGACCGCTTACAAAACACCTATTGGTATGTCCCCATATCAATTGGTTTTTGGTAAGGCTTGTCATTTGCCCATCGAGTTGGAACACAAAGCATTGTGGGCATTAAAAACTTTAAATTTGGACTGGTCAAAAACTTCAAGGGGAAGGGTAGAGCAGTTGAACGAACTAGATGAATTTAGACTCAAATCTTATGAAAGTTTGATAACTATTCATAGCTATTACCTTGACACCAAAGAAGGTTTTCGGGGTTGGTTCCTCTACTAGAATAGGTCCCGAACACCCTCACTTCTCTTACTTTCGGTGATTATCTTGGTGAATATAAGGTAAGGCTGTGATTCTTGCTCAAAAAACAGACCGAACGCCTTCGAGTTATTGGCTCGTCCAACCCGGCAACATTCACGAGTCGCTAGTTCAACTGTCCCTCGGAGACAGGGTCGAAAAGTACGAGAAGATGAAGAAATGGCATGATGCTTGAATACTCAAGTGGGACTTTAAGGTAGGAGAGTGGGTGTTGTTATACAACTCTCAACTTAGACTCTTTCCCGGAAAGCTCAAATCCAAATGGTCTGGACCTTTTAGAGTAACGCGAGTGTTCACCAATGGTGCCATAGAAGTTGAAGATCAAGAGGGACCTCCATTTAAAGTGAATGGTCAACGTTTGGAATTATATTTTAGAGAATGTCAAAAGATTTCTTTGGTCGAGGTGGTATATCTGAAAGATGCTTGAAGGCACTTCCGCGTCGTGCCACGACGTTAACTAAGGTGCTATTTGGGAGGCAACCCAAAACCCTTTATTGCTTTATGTTGCTTTGATAAAATAATGGTGTGTTGATTGTGCAGATGGAAATGTGAAAAGTGATCGAAAAGTGCAGATTGGCGAGCAACAGGTCCAATCAGTGATTCGCCGAACGGTTCGGCGACCTCGAACTAGACCGTTGTTAGACTCAAGTCCAACTTACATTGGAGTCTATAAAACTCCGTGAGCATATGAAATTACTGGCGAATCGCTGACCATGTCGGCGATCCCGACGGAGACCGCCATTTGGACTCCCCAATTAACTGGGGATTCGGTAAAAATTGGCGAAAAATGTGATTGCTCGGCGTGACGCCGAATGGTTCGGTGCTCACGACTAATGTCGCCGAGTGGTCAAGAACTGGACAATTTTTCAAGCCAAAGGTTTAAAAGTTTCAATTTCCTATGCTCTCCCTCCTTTTCAAGCTTTGCAAACTCACACCTAGTTTTATTTTCAATATCATTGCATCTCTATTGTATTTTGGTTGTTGAATTGTGCTCGAATCTGGATTGTGTTGCCGCCTAGCAACTTAGTAGCATCTTAATCGGCGTCTAAGGTTAGTGATCGATTCCTAAGTTCCTTTTATTAAAAGTTGTGCTCAAATGCAATGACATTACTTCGATAATGTGTGTTGGTTCTCTCTTATAGGATTAGAATTTTTGTTTGCTTGCTTTGATTCGATAATATTGACCATACTGAGTTAAATAGTTGATCCCTGAAAATTGTGCCTTATAGTGGATGAAAAATTGTGGGTTATGCATAAGTGTCGTTGGGTCTGAGCCTAATTTAACTATTGCATATTTTGATTTTGCTTTCGGGGGTTGCGGGGTTGATTTCGAGAAATGGGTTGAAAATAGGTACGTTGAGCCATTTGGTGAGCTAGGTTGAGCTCGCCGAACCACTCGGTGATTCGCCTAACGTCCCCATCTCGCCTTTAATTTAATGATAAATGTGTTGTTGATTCTGTAACTTTTGGCGAGAAGCCTGATGTCGCCGAACGCACTCTGCGTCTCACCGAAAGACCTCTTGTTCACCCTTTGTCTACACCCTTGTATCCTCTGCGCACTGCACTCGGCGAATCGCCTAAGCGGTTGCGCGTTTCGCCAACTGGTTCGGTGGAGTTTTCCTGCAGCTGAACTTCTATTTTTTTGTTGAGATATTTTCTAACTCTTTCCCGATGTTTTGCAGATATGGCTAGACCAAAAGTAGCTGGAAGAAATAGGCCACCCCGACAGATAAGAGCAAACAATTTCAGAAAAGGTACAAGTGAAGCAAATCTTTCCAAGAAGGGAAGAGAGGGCAAAAAGCCTAGTTCCAGCAAGAGATCTATCCCCCGAGATCCCAATGTTCCTTCGTGGACTCGTGGATTCTGCACAGCTATATATTCCTTTTTGGCAGCTCATAACTTGGACAATTTCAGCAACCAGTTGCCGCTGAACCTTCTAAAGTAGCTCCGGGGACTATTATTCAAGCCCAGACTGACACATCGGGCACTTGTTCCCAGACAGATAGAGTGACTGTGTAGACAGGATTTTTCTCTACCTTCCTCTCTATCTTTCTTTATTCTAAATTCTGGATATTATGTTAATAGCATTTGAGGACAAATACTTTTTAATTGTGGTGGGGTGAGACTCACCTTTTGTGTGCTATTTGTGACTCATGTTTTTGTTTATATTTGGGCTTTATGCTTAAATTGTGTTTACACTACTTTCTGTGGATGTTTAAGCTTGTGGCTCCTTTTATTTTTACACTGCTTCCTGTGGATGTTTGAGCTTGTGGCTCCTTTTATTTTAAATTGCAAAATGATTTTGACCCGTTCAAAAATTTTTACCACTTCTCGTGTGTTGAATGTGGTTGTTCTTTTGCAAAATTTGAGTCTCGATTTCGATCAATACCAATGACTTGAATAGTGCTCTCAATCGAACGAACATGAATGCACGGCTACGATGAGGCCAAATTAAATTGCATAGACAATATATGAACTCTTTGCATCTCGTTATGACTAGCCTAGTATCGAATTGAGTCTCTTGTGATGATCATTGCACACTAGCGAAAGTGTGGAGTCTTGTTTGACTTATAGTGTCAATGCCTAGTGTGTTGAGCTTACCTGTGAACTATGCATGATGGATCCTAAAATTTGCCCCGTTGGTCCAGTAAAGTAAGTGATGATATCTCTTGATATGATCTTAGGCAACTTCTAAGAGCGTGAGCCAATTTGATGTATACCTCTTTTGTGACCTACCTTGTGAGTGTGTGAACCGCTTTTAAACACCCCTTGAGCCTTACCATTGGAAGACACTTGATGAAAACAATGACCTTTCTTTATCCATCACCCATAATCCTTATGAAGTTGTGGTTAATTGAATAGCCAACTTAGGCCAAAATCCTAAAGTTGGGGGTGTGGTGAAAAGATAAGAGCAAGTCAAGACGTGCAAGGAAAGTCTCCTTTTACCCATGGTTTTGAGAAAAATAGAACCCCTTCATATAAAAAAAAAAAGAGAAAGAAAAAGAAAAAGAAAGTTGTGGAAAAAAGTACAAAAGAAATGGGGTTTCCACACAATTCATGGAAAGTGAATAATAGGATGACTTATGAGCACTAAAGAAAATGATGAAGGAAGAGGAAATGAAGTGTTGTGGGTACCACATTTCATGAGGATAAAAGTCACTGAGCCTAAATGACCATACTTGTGCACTCAACCCCATTACAAACCTTGAAAGACCTTTGTGATTTTGAGTGAGCTGAAGCAAGTGTTGATTGGAAAATACGGGCAAACCTATGGGTTAAATTATGCATTATGTTCATCTTTGTGAGTGTGAGTGTTGCATCTGATTCCGAAACTTTAAATGATTAAACATTTGTGTGTGAATATGGAATCATTCCTTGTGTGAGGGCATTTGAACACTTTCGTTGAGCTTGAACTTGCATTTGAAGCAAGTGTTGTGAGCATGAGATTCTTTGATATTGGTGAGTCACAACTTGAATCTTTGAGTGCACATTTGATCTTTGCATAAGTAAATTGAGTCTTGTTGTGTGCATTCATGATTAAGTCTTGTGTATCACTATTCGAGATACCCTTTTTGAACGGCTGAACTTGAGTTTGCTTGAGGACAAGCAAAAGTTTAAGTTGGGGTGTTGATGCGTCCACAAATTGAACTCATTTAGGGATATATTTTGATAGAATTAGTGTCCTCAAATGCATATTTTATCTCAATATCTGATGAAAACCCTTAAGTTTCAGGTATTTGGAGTTTGAGGGAAAGCATGGACACTACTTAGCAAAAAAGGAACAAAGGCAGCTGAAAGAACGAAGAAATGAAGATCTAAGAATCGCCAAACCCATTCGGCGAGTCGCCAAAAGGTCTTATCCTCGCCTTTTGTTCCAGTGTGCTGAGCCGTGAAAGAAAGGATCAAATCGGTGGTGAAAAAGAGCAGTCGGCGTGTCGCCGAGCAGTTCTGTGAAGCTGTACTGTGTCGCTCAATGATCCAAAACACGACAATGCTGAAAGATAGAGCAAGACGGCGATGAAACCTACCAAAGGGCGGGTCGCCGAATTGATCGGTGATCTCGACTAACGACACCGAATGATCCGCTGCAGCATAGATTTTTGAAAACTACAAATACTCGTTGAGAGTTGTAGCTTAACGTCAGATTTTTAATATAGAAATTTTTAACATAGAATTTTGAGTTCTAAGTTTGGAGAGGGTTTTGAAGAACTTGAAGATTCAAAGGGTTTCAACTCCAAGAATTTGGACTTGGGTCTTGTGGATTCTTCACTCTTTGCTTGTTTTGAGACTTAAATCTTCATACCCATTTGAATGCAAACTCATATTGGTATAAATTTCTATCTCTTTTACATGTTTAGCTAAAACCCCAATTCTTGGGGTGTGATTTAGTGAATATGGGTTAGATTATCTGTTGGGTCTTGCTTGTTGATGGTTTATTTGTTGTGTAAATGCGATTTCGTTTAGTAGTTGTGGTGGAACTTAATGAAATTGTAGTTGCAAATACAATTTCACCTTTGTGTTTTTGGCTTGCTTGAGAGAGAGGTCGTAAAACTAAGACTACTAAATTGATGGCCGGTGGGATTGGGTCGACATGAGGTTCAGCTTGAGAGAGTGAACCCTAGTCGTTCTCCCACACACTCAGCTCGAGAGAGTGAATAGGCTAAGGTGGAGGTTGTTCTTCATACGGCAATTCGGTGTTCGAGAGAAACCGAGTTGATTCGAGGTAAGTTGCTCGAGAGAGAATTTACCCCCACTATAGTCTAGTCTAGCCTAGTCACAAATATTCAACGAATTTATTATCAAAATTAGCATGTACCCAATAGTTTAGTCTATCCCGTATTCCTATCACATCCTAAGAATTCTCTCTCCTTGATTAGTACTCTTTGCATTTTTGTTGTTCTTGCTTACTTGTTACAAACCCCCCATTGATAATTGACGTTTTCGTCATCCTTTAGATTTAACATGTTTATATTCACTAATGTTTTTAGCTATGACTAATTAGAACTTAATTTTAATTTTCTATTAATTCTCACTCCCTTGGGACTCAACCCCAACCCTTGGTTGGGTTACTTTACTATTGTACGATCGGAGACACTTGCATTAGAAGTTGTGTCTTGATTACGCAAACATCAAGCACCTAATGCACCTCCCCTACCTACTGCACCTACTAATTTTCCTGCATCCTTTTCTGCTCCTCCTAATTATCATGCATCATCTTCTGGTACTACTAAAAGAGGAAGAGGTAGGGGCAGGGGAAACACATCTCCAGAAAAAAGACAAAGAGTCATGGGAATGAGTGTGTTCCAAGCTACAAATGGCTTCAAAGTCATGAATGTGAGTCTTTGTTATATCTTAAACTATTTTCTTTATTTAAACAACTTAAATATTGAATTATATTCCTAATTTTACTGTAGCCTGGCATGCTAAGTAGTAAGATCTACTCTACTGGACAAGTGAAAGTGAAAAGATCTGATGTAACTGGTGACATTGGTTATACACCAAGTAATACAAGTAAGCTGAAATGGAATGGTAAAGCAGCAATCTTAACAAGCAAACTTCATGAGAATATAGAGAAGCAAAGAAAAAAGACAATGGAAAGTAGTTCAAATAATCCAAGTCAAAATAACATTTCTTCGCAGTCAAAGATGCCATGGAAATTATAGTGATATTGATGTATTTAAGCACTTTTAAGTTAGTCTAGACATGCAAACTATTTCATTAAGGGCCTAATATTTTGGGTTTTGTTTGTTGGTAAATTTTGCCTTATGTGAGGCCTTATGAATATGACTTTATTTTGATAAATTCTGCCTTATGTGAGGCCTTATGAATATGACTTTATTTTTGTAAATTTTGCCTTATGTAAGGCCTTATGAATGAATGGTGATGTTGTGTTATGAATGATGATGTTATGTTCAAATGTGTTTAGAAATGTTGTTGTGTTGTCTATCGAATTGTATTGGCTATTCATGTGTGTTTCATATGGTGTTGTGTTGGTTCAATTGACTATAGAAATAATATTGTGTTGGTTATGTGTTTTATAAATGGTGTTGTGTTGTCTATGTTGAAGTAGGAATGAATGACTAGGTTGTTGGTTGTTCAGTTTACAGATGAAGTGCAATTTATTTATACAAGCTTCAATTGACATCATAGATATAAAATTTGTCACATACATTGACAATTCTGATTAAACATAAAAAAAATACAAATCAAAGAGAAATTCAAATCAAATACTACTTTCGAATAGATTGGTTGTTGATGAACATAGCAACAACACAAATCAAAATACATAAAAGTATCTTCCTATTGAACCTACACCATTTCCACCTTCTATTGATTCTCCTCTCCAATAACAAATTAGAGTTACTCAAGTTGTCAATATGAACCTGTCTAATCCATAATTCTTGCTCCAACTCATTGGTTTTGTTCACCAATCTTGAAGGGTTAAAACTTGATCTTGGATCCACTTCTTCTTTGTCCCTCCATCGAAATATTTTGCAATAGTTGGACTGAAAATAATCCAAAATAGTACATTTAGCATCGTTCAATATAAAGCGAAGCAAGAATACAAGGAAAACACATACACCATAGCATGGGCAAGACCAAAATCTTCTTCCCGAATTTAATTTTGACCAAGAAGTTTGCAAATTCAGCAAAATTTCATGTTTGCATCTCATTACGGCATTGAGCATTGGGTCTGATTCATCCATACAAAGCTTATTCAAGTTTTCATTTGTCATTTTTGACGAATTTCGAGAAAATTCAAAATTCAAATTAGAGACCTAAATAAGAAATTAGAGCATATTACAAACCCTAAATTCAAGATTTTTGAAGTAGAAATGAACATAAACAACTAAACCCTACCTATTTTTGAAAGAAAATCGTGATTTTTTTAAAAAAGGAACAAGGATTAATGGTGGGGAAGAAGGAACAATGATTTATTTAAGTTGGGGAAGATGACCGTTGGAGAAATAAAATGTTTTCGTCAAACTTTAAAGCTCTTGCCACTTCTAACGCACCTAGAGGAGGTGAGAACACTCAAGTGTGTAGTAAATAGAGAAATAAAATGTTTGGGGGGGGGGGAGGGGGGGTAATAAGACCCCCATAAAGTATGAGTGTGTAGTTGGGATTTCGGGTATAGGTTGGGGGAGGGGGGAGGGGGTAAAATGGTCTACAATTCACACCAATATGTAAGTGCTCTATCTAGTTAATTAGACTATAACTTTGACATTGATTGATGAAGAATAAGATTA
>JAJOOR010047235.1:0-18410 GCA_036250505.1 Solanum acaule
CTAGCTCACCCTTGAATTCAATCGATGATCACTGATCTTCTAAGCGAGGTTTGTCAATAGCCGCCTGAAGATGCCCTGTACTCAACAAAGAAAGAGCAAGTACATTATCAATACAGAACCACAGTGTACTGGTAGGATCACGCGGCTATCCCACTAAGTGCAACATATATAAGTCAATACAACATAATAATGACATGCATACACCGAACATATACAATATCGTTATTATTTACGAACAACGTGCAATATCACATTTCTCAAGATTCACAATTACATCAAGTAAATGGTATGATCTAGGGTTGATAGAATTATTAGTAATTCGGGTAATTAGTTGTTGTTTATTAATTCCCGTATTATATTGATTGTTTTTAGATCGAGAACAAGCGGAACAAATCTGGAAAGGGAAGAATAAAGTTTCTTAGGGGATTCAATCTTGTTTCGAGGTAGGTGATGGTTGTGATTTCATAATTGTGTGACATATGTTTGTTCTTGCTTAATTATAATACATGTATGTATGCGAATGTTGCTTTATTGATCACACTTTTTGTAAATGAGATAGAGGAATGATGAATTTCATGAATCACGACTTAATTGTATGATCTTGAAAATATACTTGTAATTGTGATTGTGGCTTGTTGAATGGATCGAGTGTTGCGTTCCGACACACTGATTTGGATTGGTTGCCAAGTTCCGACATAAACATTGGATCGGGTACCACATTCCAGTATGCTAATAGTTTTGGTTTGGGTTCCATGAGAGGACCAATGACTTGATGTAATTGTGAATCTTGAGAAATGTGATATTGTACGTTGTTCGTAAATAATGATGATATTGTATATGTTCGGTGCATGCATGTTATTAATATGTTGTATTGACTTAAATATGTTGCACTTAGTGAGATAGCCGCGTGATCCTACCAGTACAGTGTGGTTGTGTATTGATACTGCACTTGGTCTTTCATTGTTGAGTACAGGGCATCTTCAGGCGGCTATTGACAGACCTCACTTAGAAGATCAGTGATCGTCGTTCGAATTCAAGGGTGATCCAGTTCTTCCAGGTTGCCATGAGTTCTCTTTTTTATTATGTCCACATTTTGGACTTGGACTTTCTAGTTAGTTATTAGTTCATTAGTTTGGTGTTATAACCCTTCCTATTTAGACTTATGGATCTTGTTAGAATTTGGTACATTGACTTTCAGGTTCTAGGTATTTACTTCCGCATTTGTTTCATGTTAGTCTTTTGGAGTTTATTGTAACTCTATTTTCTTTCCTTAGCATTTAAACTTGCTTCTGTAACCTTAAATGCTTTAGTATTTTGAATTAGTTGGTTAGCTAATTAGTATTAATGGTTCACCCACCGGAGGGTTAGTGTGGGAGTCAATCACGATGGTCGAGGTCGTGACACTCCCATTTTCTATTTGTTTGTATTTTACTTTTTTTTATTTATCATATTTATAAAATGTATATTTATAATTTTACACTAAATTTTTCTTGATATAATAAATGCTTGAAAGACAAAAGAATTATTCAATATTTTAGGGCTTCGAAGCTAAAAGGACTAACAATTAAACCTAATTTAAAAGTGGAAAATGATAAGTTGTAACAACTAATCATTTATTTGATTCAGTTTAATTGTCATTATTTATTTAATTTTAAAAGTTGGTAAGGTATTTTTTAATTAAAGAATTATTGAACGACATTTTCATAATCTAATTTTGAACTTGAAACTTTTCATCTTTTAATATAATATGAAATATGATGATAATATATATATATATATATTGAGTGTAGTACAAGATTTAGTATTAATTAAATAATTATTTTTAAAAAATAAAGTACTATAATTTTTGTGAATGATTAATGTGAATCATTGTATGATGACTTATTTATCATTATCAAGATGACTAATTATCGTCGAAACCTACCAAATGAACAATCAAATTGTCTCATAATTCTACTTACTAGAGATAATATGGTAAACATTCATGAAAACTACTTTATCCTTTTAAAATACTACTAGATGCAACCCGGAATAGACAATTAAATTTGAACTTTCAAACGAGTTATTCCTATTAAGCATCTCCTTGAACATGTAATATTTCCCTAACTAGAATTCAATCTGCTCGCGAAGGTACGCTTAGTTATTTAAGTAGTAAATAATACTAAAAGAAATCAAAGGGACACAACCGCTCAATCTTGAAGGGTTTCAACGATCTCATAAAATTGAAACCATATGAATTTAGTAATAGAAAAAATAAAAATTGTTTTTATGTTTTTTGAATTAGCTAGTTGGGTATGGCTAGTTAGAGTTTTATAATGTTGAACCTTATTGATTAATACAAAAGTTTGTTATTGTAGATAGGTGAGTTTTGGTCCTCCCCGGTTCAACCCATATTTAGCTTAAAATATCTATTTTGATCTAATTATTAGGTCATTTTTCGTAGACTTTTACTTGATAAATTGCAAACCCACAAAAGTAGTAATTTTTAGATGATACTTTTATTTTCAGTTTGCAAGGAAAAAAATCTGAAAATATGTTCTTTAATTTTCTTATATTTAATATTAAGGTAGTATTTTATTTTTGGTTATTTATAGAAGCAAAATGAAAAGATCGAATCCACCGCCAATATATTTTTGATCTTATCACAATTCTCTGTAAGAACATTTTAGGAAGATTAGACACGAAGAAATAGATCACATTCACCCTAACCCTAATCTATAAAACTAAAAGAAGGGACTATAAGAAAAAGAGGAGCAGCCGCAGCTAGCCCAATAAAAAAAAACAGCCTCAATTCACATTCTCCACTGATATTTTACCATTACATAGCCATGAAGAATTCAAAGACACCATTTTAAAAATTGTCATGAAAACAATCATTCTACTCTAGTTCACCAAAAACTAGGACAACAACACAACAAATCTGGTTGCTCAAGATCTAAATGGAGGTAGAGTCAAGTTGGCAAAGTTTAACTGGCGATTTTCTGCTGTAATCTAATACTTAGATATTTTCATCAATAAGCGAAGAAAGGTTACTCCATCAAGGTTCTTTCTCACATTTTTATTCAATTTGTATCCATTTGTTTTAGTTGTTTCAATGACTAGTGAATATCTATGTCCATGTGTTTGTTTTTGCCCTAGTGTTAATATTTCCAGAATCATTCATGAATTGCAATTCTTATAATGTTTTTTATTTTGATGTCTCATCACGTGAAATGTCCATTTTATTGATTCATTTTGTGGTATTTCCGTTAGATTATATATGTGCTCTAGCTTGATGTTGTTTGTTCCTGTTATTTATTATGAATTTGGATACCTAAAAAAGAAATTACACTAAAACAAAAGATTCATTAAGTTGTATTAGATTAATTTTTAACTACTACCGCAAAATATTCAGTGGCAACTGAATTAATTTCATCTCATCTAGAGTTGTTAAAGTTTTTAAGGACATTTATGCAAAGTGTTGGCTATAAATACTCATATTTATATTGCCGCTAAATATAATATAGTGACAACTATATTATTTTTGTTACATTCTGATAATCTACACAACCTAGTAATTTACTCTAGATTCGCCTATGAATGAAACAGGTTACCCAACATGTTTCAAAATAACTGTAAGACAATAAATAAAGAAAATAATGTTTTTACGAGGAAAACACCCAACTCAAAAGGTGTAAAATACCACCATGTACTCCGACAGGATTTAACTCCAACTTCACTGAATCAATGAGCCTCAACTGAAAATAGATTACAAACTTTGCAACCTACATAACTAACTCTAATTCCTTAACTTCAAGTTATAGATTTCGATTACAACTCTTGCAATTCTAGGAACTAAATCTAAATCCTAACCATCAAGTTATGACTTTAGATTAAAAATATTGTAATCCTAGGAACTAACTCTAAATCCTAAACTTCAACACAAACCTCCCAAGGAATGTGTTTCCAACTCTTCGAGTTATCCTGTAACACCACGCATGCGAGAACTACCAAATTTTTGATTTCACGTGTTGCTGGTGGCACCCACGGGTACCATCCAAGGATCGTAGGAGGACCTACGGTCCATCCTGCAGGTCCGTGGTGCACCACCTGCGACCTTTCCCCAGAAACTTCAGAAAAATATTATAAGTGTACCACGGCCGATCCCACGGATCGTAGGTCAAGCCATGGTCTGTGGTCTAGGACTGTAGGTCAGATCCCAATAAACCAGCACCAGTCGCGAATGACGGCCGACCAGCATGGACCGTCGGTCGATCCACGGTCCGTGGGTCTGGTCCGTCAGTTGGCCCCAACAACAGTTAAGTCGGGGGTCTCTTGGTCTTTTCTTATGTGTTGGACCCCGAAAGTATGTCGTTTCAACCCTAAACTATGTAGTATTGGTTATTTTTAACCTAGAAACATAATTAGAACTTACCCAAATTAGTTCATTCACCAAGAAGTTAGAAACGTAGAACATAAAGAGGAGAAAGAGGTGACCAAACCCTTCCCAAGAACGAAAAAAGTTTCCTCCAGTTCTAGCCCCGAAATAGAAAGATTTCTCCATGGAATTCGTCACTAGGTATGTGGGAATTCACTAGTGGGTTCCTTTCACCCATTAGGTCCCTAGATTTTAGTCAGATTCTTGATTCCCTTCAGATTATTTAGACCTAGGGTTTCTCGAATTTCAGTAGATTATTATGAAATAGTTACTTTAATGTTCCTAATCAGATTATCATGTTGTAGTATCGCTTTTGCCCAGAATCATGCATAAACTTAGAACCCTAACTATGTAGTTCTTTTTGTTCATGAATTACACATGCTAGGTCAGATATTTCAGTTATATATGCCTTAGATTTGAATGTTTCATTATCAACATATTAATGTGGCACTTTCAGTTTGAATGTTAGTATTTGCGCTATCCAGTATTACTGAACTTCAGTTATAAAATGTTAATTATTTGATCAATTGGGAGAAGCTTAATACCGAGTGGACTAGGGTCAGTCACCCTCAAGTCTCAAAACTACGTGCCCCGTAGGTTTTAAGTTCCCTCTATGGGCATCATTTTAGTGATCACACCAGCATGCCTCTATACCTCTGGCAGGCTATATTAGGTCCTCTCGATGGGGCTTATACATCGGACTTCACATTTTGCTCATGTGGTTTTATGTCAGTTATTAGTAGCTCCCACAGTCTAGTCAGATTCTATTGGATTGACCATGTTATCAGTATAGTTCAGTATTCAGTCTCAGTATGTTATAAACTTGGTCATTGCATTCCATTTAGCCATGTTCAGTATTTCCAGTATCTTTATCATTTTCAGACTATACCATTGCTTTATTGCTTGTTCAGTTATGTTATTGTTCAGCTTTATTTTATCTTGCATGATCAGTACCTTTCAAGTACTGACTCATACTCTGCGTTACATCTTATCGTGATGTAGGTTCAGGTCCTCAGTAGTCACATCACACATAGATTAATTCCCGATCTTTAGTTTAGCAACATCAGTGGTGAGTCCTTATTCTTGGAGGACTAGTGACATGATTATCTTACTTGCTTTCAGTTTTAGTTTCAGTTTTGCTAGATTTAATTGGAGCATGTCCCAACACTTTTAGTCAGTTTAGAGGCTTATTTCAGACATAGTTAGATTCAACTATAGTGTTAGAGTTTGACTTTTCATTTGTATTCAAACTCTCAGTTTTCATATATTCAAATTTAGTATATGGGTATTCCCCATCATTTCAGATTATTTATATGATTTAGCTTCCGCACAGTATTTATTGATTCAGTTTATTTTAGTATGCTTATGATATGCCATCAGGGTTAGCTTGGGGTCATTTGTGATCCTAGGTCTCGTGTCTGCGTCCTTGGGGTACCCTCGGGGCGTGACAAACTTGGAATCACAGAACTAGGTTTAATAGTCATAGGATGTCTGAAAAGCTGCACTAAGTAGAGTCCTTTTCATGGGTGTGAAGTGCACCATATCTAATGAGAAGGAAGTTGCAAGGTATTTTTGGAAAACTTCAATTTCTTGGTTACTATTATCATGCGTAAGGTATGATCTAATTCCTCGTGATAATCCTTTGTTATTCGCTTTCAGATCATGCCTTCTCATAGAGCTTACACAAGGAATGTGAATGCCAGGAATGCAAATGCGGCTCCTTCAGTCCTTGATTAGGAAGTTTTGAATGATGAATTTCAGAATGCTAGCCAGTTGGTGGCTCAGAGTGTGACCAACTAGAACAACCAGCAGGTTCCAGTTCCGGCAAATGCTAATATTGGGTCAACTGCAGCTAGAGTTCCTGATTTTGTTAGGATAAATCCGCCCAAGTTCTTAGGATCACAGAGTAGGGAGGATCCCCAAAACTTCATAGATGAGGTCAAGAAGATCTTTGGAGTTATGCAGGTAACTGGAAATGATCGGGTTGAGTTGGCATCTTACCAGCTTAAGGATGCAACTCATATCTGGTATACTCAATGGAAAGGGAACAAGGGTATAAATACAACTCCTATCATTTGGGAATGCTTTAGTGAGACCATTTTGGACAGGTTTTTCCCAAGAGAGTTAAGGGAGGCAAAAGCTCAGGAGTTTATGAATTTGAGGCAGGGTTCGATGACAGTACAAGAGTATAGACACAAGTTCACCCAACTCTTTAGGTATGCTCCTCACATGGTTGCTGATTCCTTGGCTCAAATGAACAAGTTCATGTATGGCGTATCCGATATTGTGAAACAGAGTGTAGGAATGCTATGTTTCTTGAAGATATGAACATCTTTAAGCTCATCACACATGCTCAGCAGGTTGAGGGTGATAAGTTTAGGGAATAGGCCAAGGAGAATAAGAAGGCTAGGACAGGTAACTATGACTATTCTCAATAAAAATCGGGTGGTGGAAATTGCTCGCAGTTTCAGCAGAAGTCTTCAGCTCCAGCACCTTCATTGGCTAGTGTTCCATCCTCCAAGTTTTGAAATGATAAGAATGGTAGGGCATCAGGCTCTAAGACTCAAGGTAGCATTTCAGGCACCAGAACCTACCTATCTTGTCCAAAGTATGGTAAGAATCATCTGGGCGAGTGTCTTGCAGGAACGGAAGAATGATATGGGTGTGGTCAGTCTGGTCATAAGTTGAAAGATTATCCTTCTAAACAAGGTCAATGAGGTAACAATGGTAGAGCTCAGTCCACAACTTCAACAGCACCAGCAGGTCGCCCGACTCAGCAGTGTAACTTATCTAGTACAGGTGGCAGTCAGTGCCAAAATAGGTTGTATGCTCTCCAGGCTCGCCAGGATCAGGAAGATTCTCCTGATGTAATCACTGGTACGTTACGAGTTTTTGACTTAGATGTTTATGCATTGTTAGATCCAAGGGCTACTCTCTCATTTGTAACTCCTTTTATAGCAGTCAACTTTAGTGTTAGTCTAGAAACTCTCTCAGAACCCTTCTTAGTCTCTACTCCCGTCGGTGACCCAGTCATAGCTAGACGGGTATACAGAAATTACCCCGTCACATTCTCCCAAAAAGTCACCTAAGTAGATCTTGTAGAGTTAGAAATGGTAGACTTCGATATCATTCTAGGCATGGATTGATTACATTAATGTAATGCCTCAGTCGATTGTAGAACTAGGATTGTTCGTTTTCAGTTTACAGACGAACCAATCTTAGAACTGAAGGGTAGTAGCTTAGCGCCTATGGATCGATTCATTACTTCCCTTAAGGCCAGAAAGATGATCTCTAAGGGTTATCTCTATCATCTAGTTCAGGTTAAGGATTCAAGCTCCAAAACCCCAACTCCTGAATATGTTCCAGTAGTTAATGAGTTCCCACAAGTATTTTGAGAAGTTTTTCCCAGAGTTCCTCCCGAAAGGGAAATCGACTTTGGAATTGACTCCTTCCAGATACCCAACCTATCTCTATTCCTCCTTACATAATGGTTCCAGCTGAGCTTAAGGAATTGAAAAGGCAGTTGAAAGACCTTCTAGATAAGGGTTTCATCAGACCTAGTATTTCCTCATGGGATGCACCAGTGTTGTTCTTGAAAAAGAAATATGATTCCCTCAAAATGTACATTGACTATAGGCAGTTGAACAAAGTCACAATCAAGAATAAATACCCCATCCCTAGGATTGATGACTTGTTTGACCAACTTCAGGGTGCTAGTCATTTCTCAAAGATAGACCTCAGATCCGGTTATCATAAACTCAAAGTCATAGATAGTGACATCACGAAAATAGCCTTTAGAACTTGGTATTTGTCATTATAAATTTGTAGTTATGTCATTTGGACTACCAATGCTACTGTAGCTTTCATGGATCTGATGAACAGAATGTTCAAGCAGTATTTGGACTTGTTTGTTGTCGTCTTTATTGATTATATCCTCATTTACTCCAGTAATTAGGAAGAACATGCGAATCATTTGAGGGTTGTTCTACAAACTCTCAAAGATCGCCAGTTATTTGCTAAGTTCAGCAAGTATGAATTTTTGTTGCAGTCAGTTTCTTTCCTTGGACATATAGTGTCTAGCAAAGGGATCCGAATGGATTCTTAGAAAATAGAAGCAGTGAAGCAATGACCCAGACCTACCTCTCCTATAAATATCTGAAGTTTCTTGGGTCTAGCGGGTTATTATAGAAGGTTCGTGGAAGGATTTTCATCCATAGCCTCTCTATTGACTAAGCTGACTCAGAAAAAGATCAAGTTTCTGTGGTCAGATGATTGTGAGAAAAGCTTTGCAGAATTGAAAACTAGGTTGACTACATCTCCTATTTTGACTCTACCAGAGGGTTCAGACGATTATGTTATCTACTATGATGCATCCAGAGTCGGCCTAGGCTGTGTGTTGATGCAGCGATGTAAGGTTATAACATATGCTTTTAAACAACTTAAGGTACATAAGAAGAACTATCCGACTCATAACCTCAAGCTAGTAGCAATAGTGTTTGCACTTAAAATTTAGAGACATTACTTGTATGGTGTTCACGTGGATGTGTTCACAAACCATAAGAGACTTCAATATGTGTTCACCCAAAAAGAGTTGAACTTTCGCTAGAGGAGAAGGCTTGAGTTCCTCAAAGATTATGATATGAGTGTGCATTACCATCCTGGTAAGGCCAATGTAGTACCAGATGCTCTTAGTAGACTATCTATGGGTAGTGTAGCACATGTTGAGGAAGATAGAAGAGAGCTGGCAAAGGATGTTCACAGGCTTGCTCGCTTGGGAGATCGCCTCATGAGCATATTAGATGGTGGTGTAACAGTTCAGAATGGGTCAGAATCTTCATTGGTAGTAGAAGTTAAGGAAAAGCAAGACAGTGATCCTATATTGCTTTAACTAAATGGTGCAATCAATCAGCAGAGAGTTGAGGTTTTCTCCCAAGGGGGAGGTGGCATGCTTCGCTTTCAGGGTCGATTATGTGTTCCAAAGGTGGGTGAGTTGAGACAGTAGATTTTTGCAGAAGCCCATAATTCTAGATATTCTATTCATCCAGGTGCCACTAGATGTACCGCGAATTGCGGGAAGTCTTTTGGTTGAATTGTATGAAAAGGGATATAACAGATTTTGTGGTTAAGTGCCCCAATTTTCAGCAAGTGAAGGTAGAACATCAGAAACCAGGAGGTATGACTCAAGAGATAAATATTCCTACTTGGAAGTGGAAAGTGATCAGCATGGACTTCATTACATGTTTACCTCATACTCGCAGATAACATGACTCTATTTGGGTGATTGTTGATAGACTTACTAAGTCTGCGTGCTTCTTGGCGATTAAGACTACAAATTAGGTGGAAGACTATGCCAAGCTTTACATTAATGAGATAGTTAGGTTGCATATGGTTCTTTTTTCTATCATCTCAAATAGAGGCACTCAGTTCACCTCTCATTTCTAGAAGTCATTTCAGAAAGGTCTTGGTACTCACGTTAATCTTAGCACACATTTTATCCGCAGACAGATGGTCAGGCAAAGCGTACTATTCATACCTTAGAGGACATGTTGAGAGCTTGCGTGATCGATTTCAAGGGTAGTTGGTATGATCACCTTCCTCTTATAGAGTACGCCTACAATAATAGTTACCATTCTAGCATTCAGATGGCCTCTTATGAGGCATTGTATGGGCATAGATGTAGTTGTGCAATTGGTTGGTTTGAAGTAGATGAAGCATCCTTGATAGGGCCAGATTCAGTTCATGATGCTATGGAGAAAGTGCAACTCATTAGAGATAGATTAAGACAGCTCAGAGTTGGCAGAAGTCCTATGCAGATATAAGGAGAAGGGAACTGGAGTTCTAAGTTGATGATTGAGTTTTCCTAAAAGTGTCACCTATGAAAGGGGTGATGAGATTTGGAAAGAAACGGAAGCTCACTCCTAGATACGTAAGACCTTACAAGATCTTGAAAAGAGTTGGTAAAGTGGCATATGAGTTAGAGTTGCCAACAGAACTAGCAACAGTGCATTCAGTTTTCCACATTTTGTTATTGAAAAAGTGTGCGGGTGACCCAACATCTGTTGTACCTTTAGAATGTGTGGATGTGAAGGATAGTCTCACTTATGAAGAGATACTAGTTGAGATTCTTGATCGTCAGGTTCGAAGGTTGAGAAACAAATAAGTCACTTCCGTCAAGGTTTTGTGGAGGTGTCAGTCCGTAGAGGGAGCTACTTGGTAACAGAAACAGACATGAAGGCCAAGTATCCTCATCTCTTTTCTTCTGATTCCATATCAGTTTGAGGTAATGGTTCCTCTTACGTTTTTCAGTTATTCATGCGCAGTTTCAATCTTAGCATCATATTTCTTCAGTTAAATTTGCAATATCATCATATATGCATGTTCTTGGAACTTAGTTAAGTCAGAAATCAGTTTTTCAGTGTTTAGAGGTAGGGGTTACAACTCTCTCCCTCCATTTTAGCAAGTTTAGCCTTCATTCGAGGATGAATGTTCACAAAGGGGAGATAATGTGACACCTCGCATACTAGAAGTACCAAATTTCTTATTTCAGGTGTTGTAGGTGGCACCCACAGGCACAATCCACTGACCGTAGGAGGACCCATGGTCCATCCTGTAGGTCAGTGGTGCACCACCTCCGACCCTTCCCCAAAAACTCCAGAAAAATATTCCAAGTGTCGACCAACGGACCTTAGCTTAGACCCAGAAACCTGCTCAAGTCGCGAATGACAGCCAACTAGCATGGACCGTCGGTCGATCCACGGTCCGTGGGACTGGTCCGTCGGTTAGCCCCGATAGTAGTTAAGTCGGGGGTCTTTTGGTCTTTTCCTTATGCGTTTGACCCTTAAACTACGTCGTTTTAACCATAAACTACGTAGTTTTGTTTAGTTCCAACCTCAAAATCGAAAGATTTCTCCGTGGAATTTGTCACCAGGTATGTGGAATTTCACTAGTGGATTCCTTTCACCCATTATGTCCCTTGATTTCAGTCAGATTCTTGATTCCCTTCAGATTATTTAGATCTAGGGTTTCTAGAATTTCAGTAGATTATTATGAATTAGTTACTTTAATGTTCCTAATCAGATTATCATGTTGTAGTATCGTTTTTGCCGAGATTCATGCATAAACTCAGAACCTTAGCTATATTGTTCTTTGAGTTCATGAATTACACATGCGAGGTCAGATATTTCTGTTATACATGCCTCAGATTTGAATGTTTCATTATCAGCATATTAATGTTGCATTTTCAGTTAGCATGTCAATATTTGAGCTATCCAGTATTACAGAACTTTAGTAATAAAATGTTAATTATTCTATCAATTGGGAGAAGCTTAATACCAAGTGGACTAGGGTCAGTCACCCTCAAGTCCCGAAATACGTGCCCCGTAGGTTGTAAGTCCCCTCTGTGGGCATCATTTTAGTGACCACGCTAGCATGCCTCTTTACCTTTGGCGTGGTATATTGGGTCCTCTCGATGGAGCGTATACATCGAACTCCACATTTAACTCATGTGGTTTTATGTCGGTTATTAATAGCTCCCATAGTCCAGTCAGATTCTACTGCATTGACCATGCTATCAATATAGCTTAGTATTCAATCTCAACATGTTATAAACTTGGTCATTTCATTCAGTTTAGCCATGGCAGTATTTCCATTATCCTTATCCTATTCAGACTATATCATTGCTTTATTGCTTGTTTAGTTATGTTATTGTTCAGCTTTATTCTATCCTACATGGTCAGTACCTTTCAAGTTCTAACCATACTCTGCGCTACATCTTCTCGTGATGTAGGTTCAGGTCATTAGTAGTCAGATCATGCATATATCGGTTCATGTTCTTCTGTTCAACAACATCAGTGGTGAGTCCTCATTCTTCGAGGACTAGTGACATGAAAGTTTTAGTTTCAGTTTTGCTAGATTTAGCTGGGGCATGTACCAACACTTCTAGTTAGTTTAGAGGTTTATTTCAGACATAGTTAGATTCAACTATAGTGTTAGAGTTTGACTTTTTATTTGTATTCAAACTCTCAGTTTTCATATATATTCAGATTTAGTACATGGATATTCCCCATCATTTCGGATTATTTATATGATTTAGCTTTCGCACAGTGTTATTGATTCAGTTTATCTTTAGTATGCTTATGATATGTCTGTAGGGTTAGCTTGGGGTCACTCATGATCCTAGGTCCCGTGTCCGCGTCCAAGGGTAGCCTCGAGGCGTGACATATCCCAACTTGAAGAGAACACTCTTAATTCAGTTCATAACTCACTAAACTAAGATTACATCAAGACTCATCCACAAATAAAAACTCCTGACACATAAACTCTATAAAAGGACCAAAATCTTCTATGTGTTCCTTGTATGTGTTCTTTTAATTCACTAGTACCACTTACGAAGTCAATTTGGCACTTGCTCTTTTTTGCTCTATTTCTGGACGGCTTCACCTCTATTAAGCACAATTCTTCATAGAGTTATTGTTCACTTCAAACTCCTTATTGACTTGAACTCTCTTGGCTTAGAGTTCTACTTCAAGTGAGATTCCTTCTTCAATTCAAACTTTTTGCTTCTTTAGACTCATTCAAATCAAATTTATTGATTCTTTTGTGTTGTAGTCGAACTCCAACTCTTTGACTTAGCAGTAACCTGAAGAGTTCTGCTTTATGTGAGAGTCCTTCTTCCATTAAAACTACTTGCCACTTTAGACTCCTTCAAATCAAACTCATAGATTCTTTCTCTTCAATTCCTGAGATGTTTATTTCCTTGGTTTTTTTTTTATGAAATTAGCATTATCTATTTCTTAATTTCTGCACTCTTGTTTTTATTAATTTTGAAAGTTTTTGCGATTTCAACTACTAGTGACAGTGTACCTACCATGTTGACTGACCTGTTACATGTTTCTTTGTTAATTATCAAAACTGCATAAATTCCAACAATTCCCCCCTCCCTCTTTTGATGATGACCAACCTCTTCTCTTTGTGCATTCAAACAACTTTACATGTACACACTAAAGAATGAAATACTAGCATAAAACATGTTAGTCAATGGGTTATAAACACTGCACAACTCTTGTCAAATCTTACATAGAAAAAAAGTTATATAAGCCAAAACCCATATTTTTCATTTAAATATATATATATATACAACTTTGCTAGGAAAAATAGGAAAGAAAGAGTAAATTAAGGAAATAAAGCAACACTGACTTCCAAGGAAAAATGGAACTTTAAAAGACCAATAAAATAATAATACAAGTGAAAGATGGAAAAAGACTCTTTTGGAAATAATAAGATTTGCATCAAAGCCACAAAATCTACATATATGTTATGAGAATATAATGAAAACAAAATATTTGTAGATCCTTTGAGATCTTTTTAATTTTTCTATTTCAAAGAAAAAGATCATTCGTACATACAAAGTGTGTAAATAAATGAAAAAAATTAAAATTTGGAATAGATTAAATCATGAGAGTATCAAAACCACTTCGTATCTCAGCAACATTTTGCGGGAGCATGAGAATCATTAGAAGGTTTAGGTATATGATAAAATTCGACCATTACAATCCTTCTATTGGATTAAATCTCTTTGCTTTGCTAACAATTCCTCAAATTTTCTCTTGCTTGATTCAAAGATAGCTTCATTTTCATGTCTCTGGTTTATTGTTTCTTTTTGCCTGTCTCTGGAATGCAAAAAGAAACACAAAGCATCAGAGACATGAAAATAAAGTTTGAATCAAGCAAAAAAGAGTTTGAGGAAAGGTTAACAAACCAAAGGGAAGCAAGTAGAAGGATCATAATGGTGGACTTTCCTCATATGCCTAACATGCTAATGACTTTCGTACTCCCACAAGGTGCTATTTGGATACAATGAGGTTTTGATATTTTCATGATTTAATCTATTATAAGTTTCATTTTTTAATTTACTATATGACCTCTGTATTTATGAAAGATCTTTTACTCTAAAATAGAAAAGTTAAATATAGATCCAAGGATGAATCAAACATTTTGTATTCATTCCTTTCTCACATTATATATGTAGATTGTGGTTCCTCTTGGCTCCAATAGGGTCTTTTTCACGCTTTCACATGTATTAATGTTTTACTTGTCTTTTAAAGTTTCATCCTTTTATAGAATATCCTTGGTCATAACTCATTTCCGTATTTTTCTCTTCTTTTTCTATATTGATATTTGTATGTAGGGTTGTTTTTTCTTTCATGTGGCTTTATTATTTTTCGAGTGCAGGTCTAACTTTATTAGCTGTTTTTTGTTACTTTAAAGTGTGCCACTTGACTCTTTTATAGCTTACCCTTGTTCATATTCATATTTCCTTATTTATTCATCTACAATTCTATTTCAGGTTCCTTTTTTCTTTCATATGACCTTTTGATAGTTTTAGTGTCAATCTCACTTAATTAGACATTTTTTCTAACTATGAAGTGTGTCACTTGACTCCTTTCACCTAACAACCAAATATGTAAAATCTATAGTAGAAGTGAACTTTAGTACAATTATATATTCCTTGGTACAAGATGCTAATCTGCACCAGGATATTTAGGAATTATTATGAAATAAATGACATAATTTGTTTTAAAAGCACCAACTAAATTCTAATGCCAACTCTAATTGACATGTGTATGCGCAAACTCTTTGTTCAAATTGACTTATCCTCTACATATTTTTGTAACAAATGAAAAATACACATGAACATGTGATGATATTGTTAAGATCTATGGGAACACAAAAAATATATATAAGGAATTCAAATAAAAGAAACTAAGGTAATGTGATAAATATTTGGTTTCTATATCTATTCTCCCCGCAAAAGTAAGGAGAACTTAAAACCAATATTGACGTTTAAGAGAAGTTGTATAACACTACCTTCTGCATCAGTACCATATCAAAAGCGGACCTTTGAGTTAGTATATTAAGCAGAGACAATAATAGGGCAACTCTCCTTTGGTTTGTTAGCAGAAATATGTGATAACTTAGCCCAATAATTGTTTCCCTTATTATCATTCATCAATTTTTTTTCTCATTTATGTGCTTCTAGTTCTTCACTATAGACTCGTTCCTAGCTTTTATAGTGCATTCCTTCTCAGTTTATTAATTTATTTGTCCCAATTTATGTGACACATTTAATTTTTATTTCATCCCAAGAAGAATGTCAATTTTCTATATTTGGAAATAACTTAACTTTTAAAATTCTGCTTTTACCCTTAATAATGATATTATTTGTTGCCACCACAAATTGTCAAGGAGTGTTATATATCATAAATTTCAAATGCCATTTTTGCTTTCTTAAATTTGTGTCAAGTCAAGTAATGCCACATAAATTGAGATACTGAGAGTAGATGGAATAAACCACTCGAGAATCAACATATCCTATGATCTTTGTGCTATGGCCTGTGTTGCTTTTACTATGTTAGAAAATGGAGCAACTTTCTTATCCCTTTGGAATTACATTTCATGAAAGCTCCTTTTGAAAATTATGTTTATCAGATTCCCCAGTTGCTTGTCCATGAATTTGTAGGTTAAATGCAACAAATTAAAATTTACTTAAAGTTGGATATGTTGTATGATTTTGCCTTTGAAGTTTTTCATTTGACTCTTGAGAGTTGTGACTTATAAGGAGGCAATTTCAGGACCTTCGGATCTAGAACATTGTTTATGTGTTAACACGAAACCAATTATTTTTGTGCAGACCTTGCATTTCTATTAAGAAATTCAATAAATATGTGATTGGCAACCCAATTATTATATAAATCATAAACTTTAAATCTCAAATAAATCTTTGCTTGAAGCAACATATCCTTGATCAAATCTCATCTATATTATATTTCTATTCGGGTTTATTTTGTTCTTTCTTTTTGTGCGGCTTTTATCTTTCCCCAATGCCAATACCGCAATATCGCAAAGTTCATAAATATTTTAGATTTCAATTCTTTTAGATGCTAGGAAATCAAGACTGCATAATTCCGTTTCATAAGTATTACTCTAGTGTGTCATCATTTATGTTTGTTTACATATCTACTAATTGTTTCAATATTCAAGGTTTATGCTTTTTCTTGAGTTCCAACATATTTTGTTTGAGTTACCAACATTTTTTCTTTGTTCTCATACTACATATCAAGACACAAATAAAATAGAAAAGAGTCTTGTTGTGAGCTTGCCTAAATGTTGAATTGTTTTGAAAAATTTGGTGTATCTTTGTTTAAATTTTATATTTGCATTAAAAGTGACTAAATATTGAATTGTTCTGAAACATTTCTACTTGACATTGATTGATGATATCTTTAAAATAAATATAAGTTTAGCTATGCTGGTAAAATTAGTGGCTAGATAGAAGTTGGGGTCTTAAAAAATGTAAGAGTTTATGCTATATACATTTTTTGAAATAATTGCTGAAACATGTCATTTAAATAACAACTATCAGAGTTGTCGTGTCCATTCTGCTTAATGTAGTGCAAGCCTATTTGCTATGGATCTATTGGTTGGATGCTTGAATTGTCACTAGGTAATGGTATGCCAAAACACGTATTTGAATAGTCACCAGGTTGTATGCTAAAACATGTATTATATGTCAAATCATCACAAAATTGAAATACTTAGATCTTGTCTTGTGAGCTAACTTTCTTGCACAAATTATTGTACATATGCCGCGAAGATCAATCTTCTTGAACTATGAATCTTATAGTTTGGATGATACGAAGAAATCCTCAGGTAAAATAATTTTTCCTTTTATAAGTCTAAATTTGGTGGATTGAAATTCAAAAGATTTAATATCACCACCCAAACACAAATCCACAAAAAGATAATTGATTTCAATTTTTTTGATGTTAACATAGATCTGGTACTTCTTCACACCGCCTGTTTGAACAAACAACAACTTTAGTTCATTGATTTTTTGATTGATTTTTTATTTCATTGAAAAGTTCATGACCATTCAACGAACTGAAGTTGTCGTTTGTTCAAATAGACGACGTGGAGAAATACCATATCTAAGTTAATCTCAAAAAAATTGAAATCAGTAATCTTATTGTGGATTTCTTTGGGTGGTGGTATTAAATATTTTAGGTTTCAGTCCACCGAATTTATATTTATAAAAGGAAACTTGATTTTACTTGGGTTTCTTTTGTATCATCTAGACGACAAGATTCCTAGCTCAAGAAGATCAATCTTTGCAGTATATGTATAATAATTTGTGCAAGAAAGTTAACTCACAAGACTAGATCTAAGTATTTCAATTTTGTGATGATTGACACCTAATACATATTTTAGCACACAACCTAGTGACTATTCAAATAAATGTTTTAGCACACAACCTAGTGAAATTCAAGAACCCAGCCAATAGATCCACAACAAATAGGTGTGTGCTACGTTAAGCAGAATGGACACGACAAGTCCATAGCTGTTATTTTAATGATCAGCGTAAACATTTATTTCAAACAATGTATATAACATAAACTCTTCACATTTATTTCGCCTCAACTTCTTTCTAGCAACTTGTTTTACATACATAGATAAAGTTATATTTATTTTAAAGAGATCATTAATGAATGTTAAGTAGCTGGGTTTCCAAAAACAACTCAACATTTAGTCACTTTTAATGCAAATATAAAATTTGAACAAAGATATACCGAATCTTTTCAAAACAATTTAACATTTAGGCAAGCTCACAGAGAGATTCTTTGCCACTTTATTTGTGTCTTGATATGTAGTATGAGAGCAAGGAAAATTGTATCTTAATATAAAACTTTGTAATACCTACTTATTCTAAATATATGTTTTATAGAAAGAAAATGCTCAAATATGCCATCGAACTTTTAGAAAAGACTCATTTATGTCATCCGTTAAAAGTTTGGCTCATGTATGCCATTGCTGTTAAATAAAAGGCTCATCCATGCCATTTTTTTTAACTCCGGTTTTGCAAAACCACTTTTTACACCCCAAACAACTTTTAACATTTTCAATTGGAATTTTTGGATCAAATATACTCTTTTTGTTT
>JAJOOR010047236.1:0-12148 GCA_036250505.1 Solanum acaule
TATTTACAAAAAAAAAAAAAAAAAAAAAAAAGAGAGATAAATTTATTTATTTTATTTTTTATAATTAAAAAAATATTCATTCAATTTAATCAACTTTTCGCCTTCCACTATAATTACCTTCTTAATTAGAGATTTTATACGATTCATCCACCTTTTTATATTTTTTTAATTAATTTTATTAGTGTGGAGTAATCTATCTATATATAATAGGAGAAGAAAAAAGTTTCACATGTCAGCACCACAAAAATTCAATAATTTTAAAATTCAAAAAATAATTTTATTTTTTTAAAAAATAGTATCTAAAATTAACCAAAAAATAATTATATTAAAATACTTTTATGCTTCAAATTTAAAATTTACAGTTTCAAAAATTAATTAAAGATGTATATAAATTTGAAATTAACGTGCAAACAAAAAACTGAATCGCCACTTGGTATTATTTACCTTTTTAAAAATTAAACTAAAATTTAATTTTTGCAGTTATTTTTTAAGATAAGAACATATTTAAATAGTTACCAAGTGGCTAATTAATAAGATGCCACATATGTATTATTTGAAATTTAAAAAGGTGTAGTTATCAAATTTCATTAAACATTTTGCAAAGTACCAGTTTCCTTTTTGGTATTTATCCATTCAGATCAATTTCTTTTGCATTTTGTAAGGAATTGGATTTGAAAAAGATGTCAATTGCAATTTGACAACATAATTTAAAGGTGAAAGCTTACAACCGATCTTATTTACTTTATCATAAAATTTTTTGTAGTGAATTCTAAAAAAGTTGGTTCTTACGAACTGACACTTGGTGGTTCATCTCCATTGATGATTCAGTTGTGGTGATAGACTATCTAAATTAATTTATCTCACTGAATTATAAGGTTGATAGCCAACAATGTTATATTCTTTTCAAGGTTTGATGATTTTTATGAGCATACAATAAAGTTAGCTTTTCCATATGCTATAATTATAACAAAAATAATTTTTAACAACATTAAATATGCATATTAACAAAAAGTGTTAAAGCTCTACCGATATTAGTTAATTGTCATAAGGTTGATATGACATGCTAAAATTGCACGCTAAAATATCATCCACAGTTCATGTTTTTTGATATATTCATTTGTCATGATTTCAGTCTAACTGTATTTTTTTCTCTTCTGAAACATTGTGTAAAAAGAATATCGGATAATGAAGGTATAAATGGTTTGTTATTTGAACGTTTGTATTGGTTATTATCATATTCCAAATAATCAAATATGTCATATTCAATAAAGTTTAAACTCCCCCGCTTGCAATTTTTTTAACCTACTAAACTAATTTTTTTTAACTATTACTTTAACTTTTTATCGATTTTAAAAATTCAAAATTTTAAAACTATGCTTAAAAATAGGGTGGGTGTGTGATTTTTTATTTTTTTTGTGAGAAGTTATCATATTATATGATTATATATAATAAAATAAAACAGGTTTGACATATATTTTTCTTTTATTTTTGCTCTTGGGAGTATCTTCGTATATCACAATTGACATACCCAAAAAATTGCACTTGACAATCAATAAGTATCATCAATTATTCATTTTTTGTGATTTTTTATCCTTAAATTTTTTGCATTATAATTTGAACACGTTATGAGAATATCACTTGATTCTTATAAAATCAAGTATTTTTTTTTATTTATAAAAATTTAAGTTTTAAAGTCATATTGTTGTAAAATCAAAATGATGTTATGTATTCGAATAAATAAATATTTTTTAGTAATCTCCGGGCAATGAGCGGGCATGTATACTAGTAGTGTATTAAAAGATGGAAAGATGGGAGATTAAAAGACAAAAATTAACCTATATATATATATACCTTTTCACTACAAATTATGCATACATGAATTTAACCATTTTAGTTTTAGTTGTTCTTTGGAAATGCTTCAACATAATTTTAATTTATTTTAATTTATTTTTTTGAGTAGTAGCAATTTGTCTAATGAAATCATGTATTGATGAATATTTATCTTAATTACACTTACTATATGAGTTCTATTCCCTGTAAAATTTCTTCATAGGCTAAGATCATTTCTCATTTTATTGGTTGAAATTTTTATATTTTTGCTTCATTACTATTTTTTGCTCAACATTTGCTAAATTTTAATGATTCATGTTATATCATCTATATTGAGAAGCTTGGTACATACAACAAATTTCTTTTAAGGTGATTCTACGCACTCAATTTTAAATTCATAAAATAAATTCTCCTTCTATTTTATTTCAATTTTTTTTATGATATATAATTTTCTTGGATTAACTTTGTTCAAGAATATGACTAATTATTGATATTGTGCAACTTTGAAAACTTTTTTAAAGTTTATGACTCAAAAATATAGGCAAAAATTAATTTCTTAACAAGAAATTAAAAGGAAATAAGAACTACTATTAAAAATAAGTCATTTGTCTTTGTTCATAAAATTAATAACATGCATTATGCATTATATATGTATAATGCATTTGAAATGATTGTTATGAGTAGTGCAAGAGTCAAACTATTAACTAAGTAACTGTAATTTTTTAATTTTTCTTAATAAAGATATGGCATAATACATATATTGGACCTTAAACTTGGCTTCAAATTTTAACTTTGACCTCCAACTTTTAAAGTGCACAAATAGACACTTTAACTATCCAACCTTCTAATAAATAAACACGCGTGTCTTACCTGGCAAAACGCGTGATGTGCACGCATTTTGCGCGAGTGAGAAGTAATTTTTGAGGCACACAACAGTGAAAAAAATGTTGAAATGACAACTTTACCCTTAATTAATTTTTATTTTTTTAGTTCTAAAATGGACGTGTAAAGTGTTTAATTAGTTGGCAGCCATTGAGTGACTCGCTAATACACGTGGCAGCGTTTGCATTTCACGCTCTTGGCTCCAAAAATCGCGTGTTTATTTATTAAAAGATTGGATAGTTAAAGTGCTTGTTTGTGCACTATGAAAGTTGGAGGTCAAAGTTAAAATTTGAAGCCAAGTTTAAGGTCAAATATATGTATTATCCCTAAAGATATCATTGCAAGAGTCAAACTATTCATTAAGTAACAACAATTTTTTAATCTTTCTTAATAAAGATACAAGTAAATTAGTAACTTCTTTGTGTATTAATGATAGTTAGAAGTTTGATAATTCATCTCTTATATATATAATATATATATATTTATTTATTTTATCATGAGCTTATAAATGTATATAATACCTTTTGTTTGGATAAAAGAAAGAAAAAATGCATTATCCATGAAAGTGAAAGTATTCAATTTTATATTTATTCTACATAATAGATAACTCAATATTATTAATAGATGTTCCATCAGGTAGTGGCTTAAAACACAATTTTAGATAGAATATTTCGTTACTTATGTGCAAATATACATAAAATTGTTTGTTTAAGTAATATTTGTATATAGTATATTGCATGTTTAAATCACACATATTTTAGTTATTTGTATATCTTCTTAGTTATATAAACGAAATGGATAAAAAGTTACTTTAAGTATATGTATAGTTTATGCCTAAATTACAAATTGTATATTAGGATTTGTATATTATATTAGTTATATACAAATTATTTAAGTTATGTATATAGTGACTTGTATATTAAAGACAATTGTATATAGTTTGCAAATATAGTTTGTAGATATATACAAAAGACAATTGTATATAGTTTATGCCTAAGTTATAATTGTATATTGTAATTCGTATATTCTAGTAGTTATATACAAATTACTGAAGTTACGTATATATTGAGTTGTGTATTAATGTGATATATACAAAGTCGTATGAGACAGTTGTATATTTACATATTTAAGTACCATATTCATATACACATACTAATACACAAATATATTTTGTGGATATATACAAAAGAATTACAAATACAAATATAGTTATTTATACAAATTTTTAGTTTTGTATAAAAGAATGCAATTATATATAGCACTTAATTGAAATATTGTTTATCTTCAATTTTTTTATAGGTAGTTAGATTTATGTGTAAATACCGACAAAAACAGACAATTCACATGCAATGTTATACACAAGTCAGGATATTGCACAAGCTATAGAAGAGACTGCCCCCAAATCAATGGAACCGTATATGTCTATCATCGTGTTTTGCTCAGTTGACAACAATGAGACGATGTCACGTGCAAGCACAATTGTTTAGATGATTCATGTTGAGGGAGTTGGAAGGTAGTTCTACCAATGCGCTTCGCTTCACAATCAGGGATTTTGCAATTATTTCCGGTCTGAATTGTTCTGATAATGGTGCTGAATTTTGCTTTGATACTGATTAACCCAATAGAATTATGGCTGAGTATTTTCCAGACCAATCTTCTGTCACTAAAGCTCGACTGATTGCAGCTTTTAGAGCGAAGGTATGGGGCGACAATGAGGAGGATGCATATAAGTTTGGGATTTTATATTACATACATGCATTCATCATGTCTGTCGAACCGGTTACAACATCAATTGATATGATAGACTTTGATTTGGTTGAAACAGGTAGATTCATGGATTATCCTTGGGGTAAGAGGGCTTTTGATGAACTTGCCAAATCGATCAACAACAAGATAAAACCCGATGGACAGTACTATAGGATTCATGGCTTCCCCCTTCCAATGCAAGTTTGGTTTTATGAATGTTGTTCGTATGTTGATGACAAGATTGCTGTTAAGGTTTCTAAGCCACATCCCTCGGATTATCAATTGAATGACCAAAAAAGATCATCCTCGTCTTGATTATTTCATGAGAACAATCTTCAAAGACGTCGACAATCCGATATGTTTTGTAACTATTTACAATCAGTTTTTATTGTTACATATTTTTATTTTATGATAATTAAAAACTGCTATGTTAATGCATCTGATTGACAAAATTATTATTGTCAGGGTAGACACATCAACGTATTTGATCTGGTTATATCATATTTGTATATTTGTATATTTCTTGCTTCAATAACTACCGTATCAGTAAATTGTATATTTTGTTTACGTATATAGAAAATTATTTGAAGTCACAATTGTATATTGATATTTGTATATTTTATGATATATGCATAAACTGCTTGAAGTTTATAGATAGTTACAAGTATATTAAGTTTTTGAATACAAATTTGTTTGACGTATTAGTATATTTTTATATTCAAGTGCTATATTCATATTTGTATAATGTTTGTTCTATTAATGCAACTGGGTTATATTTTCTTTATTTATACATATGTAAATAGTTGTATATGTATACAACAATTACTTTAAAAGATTTGGTACAATAATCTACACATTTGTATATCACATTTTGGTTGTATTAACTTACAGTTTTTCATGTTTATGAAGATTAAGTTCAGAAATATTGAGCCAACAGCGATGGAAATTAAAATCCTTCAACTGCCTCCAACAACAGTCCAATCAATTTCACCAGACCCGCAAATTGAGTGTTCTGATCACAATAAAGCTACAGAGTCGAACGATGATTTTCAACATCCTCCTGTCATAACTAGCACAAAAGGAAAAAAGAAAGTTGTCGAATGTTCCTCTCCTGTTAAGAAAAAGAAAAAATAATTTGTCCATGTTAGTCCAAAGAAGTCTTCACCAAAGGCAATTAAACTACCGCCAAGAAGAATAATGTCGCGTCAAGCCACACGACCACAATCAACCAAGATCAACACTATTGAGAAACATAATAATGCTGGTACGTCACACACCAACAAACGTGTGGAGCGAAAAAATGTACAAGACACAACAGAAATGGCCCAAAGCAAGAAGTCATCAGGCATCACCATTTCGCATGATGAATTTGAGGCATTCAAAAAATCGGTAATAATTCATTTTACAAATTTAAGTTAGTTATAGATATTTATATTCAATTATTAATTAAAATGTATGTATACAAACATCTCACTTATTTGTATGTACAATAGTTTATAATATATTCCAATATAATGTATACATTTTCAGGCTACTGTTGTTGATGTCATACAACAAACGCATTCCGCGCGTTTTCATCAGTCACCTACTCACTCTCCACAAATAGGTGCTCGAATTCAGCCAATAGGTCATTCAAGTGAATTGAAAGATCACGGGGTAATATTTATAAATTCCAATGTGTATTGATCATCAAAAACACTAAATGCTCAAGATGATCCTAATCAGCAGCTGCATATACATTCCATATTTTTTCCATATTTATATACATTTAAATATGGAGTAAGTTTTGTGTATAATTTTTTTGGATATCTAAGTGGTCCTTTACCGTTAAGCAGGGAGATAACCTGAAAGATTCAAATCAGGATACTGCCCTCTTGGATCAAGACAC
Organism: Solanum acaule; assembly: GCA_036250505.1. NCBI lineage: Eukaryota > Viridiplantae > Streptophyta > Magnoliopsida > Solanales > Solanaceae > Solanum > Solanum acaule. Next base: position 6,347 of record JAJOOR010047236.1, read on the forward strand.
GTTGGATGCTAATGTGGAAGATCAACGTGATAATGCCCTCTTTGATCAAGTAATATTGAATGCTATTGTGGAAGTTCAGCATGATACTCGAAGGGAACATGCAATAAATTCAGATATCCAGGTACATTTTGATGACAAATACACTGCTCAATCTGATGAGCTTATTGCAGATGCAAGAGAGGTCCCATTAGCTCCAGTGCCTGACAAATGGTATATATGCCTGATTCAAATCCGAACAGAGTTGTAACTGAGACACAAGCTGAATTGCCAGACCATCTTTTTCCAAGCATGAACACACTGCAAAATCTTGTATTACAACAAGTTGTAGCTGAAGAAACACCAATACCAGTTGTTAGGACTAGACGCCCAGTTCCATTCAATACATCTCCATAAATGACTTCATTCGGGTCGGATGCTGGTACGCATAAATTATTTTTATTATGTTTATATTTTGTATATTAATCATAATGTATGCAGTCTGTACATATTTTTGTTCTATACTTTTCAGGTAGTTCGTCACAGCATCCAGTAGTTTTTTATCTGAAACATCCATTTGTTTCACTGTCTAGTGAGGAAAAGTCTGCTTTGTATACAAAAATTTGAAAATGGCTGAAAGAAGACTTACTCGTCAAGCATTACAAAAAGTAAACCAATTATTTATATTATATACAATTCTCTTTTAATTCATTCGTTAAAGATGTCTAGTTAATTTTGAATTGTTTATTGTAGGAACAACAGTGAGGATCGCTACAAGAAAGGGAAGGCAACATTTCCAAACATGATGAATTTTGGTGTTGCTACAATTGACAATAAGAATTGGTTCTACAAAATTAGGTTTGAGCGCCAGTTGATTGATGACTCGGTACGTCTCTTATTTTATTTCTTAAAAATATATAAATATTATGAAATTGTATAATATACAACTTATACAATTATTACTTATTTTATCACAACACATAGATGTCATATTCTACTACATAAGGAAAAAGGCCAAGTACTCCAACAGTAGCACATACAAATTCACAAATTTATGTTGCAATTTCAACACTGTGATACAAAATGCTTGGAATGCATATTATGAAACTGAATGTGCTTCATCTAAGGAAGGATTAGACGAGATGATTATTGATTACATCAATGGATACAAGATGCATGCTTCTGCACCCTGGCACACAATTGATGATGTCTTCATCCCTGTCAATGTGAAGGGGAGGTTACATTGGCTTTTGATTGTTATATCCTTCAACGATCATTGTATAAAGGTGTACGATATTCAATCAACGATTCACTCCACCATTCATATGTTGTTAATCACATCAGGAAGTATGCATATCTTATCCCGATGTATCTTGTTAAGTCTGATTTTTATCAGAAGAAAGGTCAGGACATTTCAACTCACCCGCGATACCTTCGTCATACTATGTATGATTCCTTTGACATTGTATATGTCAAAGACATACCCCAGCAACCAAATGATAGTTTGTAAGTTCAAATTTCATTGAATTTAGTTACAATTTAAGTATTATAATAACAATCAATAATTTTATTTTATTTTATAGGGATTGTGGAGTATATGTTGCAACATACGCGGAGTTTCTTAGTGAGGGGAAAGACATTCCATCATATATAGACCCAAAAGAAGTTTGTATCAGATACGCTTCATTGTTGTGGAATTACGACATTCAAAAGTTACAAGCTGGAGCCGTCAGTGATAGTGAAGAGCCTTTGAAGCCAGTCAGGAAACGCACAGAAAACAATAGTGCCGAAAGAATCACAATCCAGTAGCTTTTTACCATATTCGTATTATGCTTTTTGTTAAGTGGACAGATTCAATTTCTGGCTTAAGTTAACAATTTTATGTTACATTTTGTTTTATTTAACTGGTAATATGATTCTGTTTTTTGAACAATCATTTTGATGTTATACAAATATATTACAGTATCTTTTCCTTTTTAAGTGTCTTATATACATTCACATTACAGACATTAATATACAAACGAATTTAATAATTTTTCACTAAAACAATTTGTTAGAATTTAGACAGTGTTAAAATAACATATTCGTATATTATAAAATTTAGACCTCTTTGATAGTATAATAATTGAATATTACGTACATAGTTATTTGTATATTGAGTTATTATATACAAATCTGCTCGAGATATTTGTATATGTATATATTCAACTGATATATTCATATTTTTATTTATACATATACAACTAGTTATATAGGTATATAAGTAATTATTTTAAACAATTCGGTACAATTATTTTTATACATATACAAATTATTTGTATTATAATTTGTTTTAAATCACAATTTTTCGCATTTTAAGTTATTATATACAAACTTGCTTGAGTTATTTGTATAACCAAGTTATATATTCCTATTTCTCCTTATACATATACATACTTGTATATGTATACAATAATTACATTTGTATATAAACTTTGTGTACATTAAAGAGTTTAGTATATGACACACATACATTTTACATGTAATAGTTGTAAAATTAACAAAATATTACTTATTAATCACATGATTCAATAGAGGAAATTCATCGAAGTATACCAAACTGACTATAGAAAGATAATATGCAATTTAAGTCATAAATCAACATATTTAAGCAAGTCAAATCAATTTGTATAAAACTAAAATGAATTTCCATAGATTCTCCAATTCCATTGCATAATTTTTTTTATTACACCGTAAGCATCTCATGGCTTATTCCTACATGAACGCCTATTGTGACCTGCCATTCCACAAGTGTTGCATGTATTTTTTCCCTTAGTCCTCAATAACTCTCTTGCTGGTTTTTCACGAGGCTTCTTCTTTGGCCTGTCAGGGGTCTTTTTAAATTTCGGAGGTAATACTTTATCAGCATGTATGTTTTCCGGTATCACCCATTCAGTTACATCCGATAAAGGATGTTTAGGCATATTATAGGTCTTCAACATAGTTTTTGATTTGTATAAATCAGAGCAATAGTCATCTTGTGGTAGGCTTTTCCACTTCAATACAACCCAAGCATGTTCACAAGATATTTCCTCATATTGAGATCTCCCACATGTGCAAGTTTTTTTCCTAAGACAGACTACATAATATCTTCCATCATCATTAACATTGTGCACATATTCAGTCGACGGTACAACCTGATCATATATACAAAGAAAATAAAAAATAATCAATATATACTAATATGTAATATGCAATAAAATATTTATACATTACTAATTATACAATTATTCATAAATATTACTGTCATTCTTGGGCTCATTGCTTCATTGTCTGTTAGTATTTCACGATATTTTCCAATCAATGGTGTAAATGTGCATGTTGCCTCCTTCTTGTAGTTATGATTCCATCTTCCAAACATTAGCCTCACCTCCTCTATAAATTCAAAGATAGGCAATTCCCTCGCTGAAACAAGTGCGATATTTATACTCTCAGCAATATTCAATGTCATGTGCCACCCCTTATGGACTTGTGCATAACAGAGTGTCCACTTATCATATCCAACTAACTCAAAATATTCTTTAACTCTTATATCTACCTTCTCTATTGTATCCATTAGCATATCAAATTTGTTTTCGTGCAAGCCTTTGCCATTGTATAGAATACACCAGTTAACTTCTCATGAGATTTTCTAAATTTTTTCTTAACATTATTCCATAAGTGCCACATACAAGCGTAATGTGGTACATTATCATATACTTTGTAACAACATTTATAATGCTCTCACTTCTATCTGACACAACACACATATTACTCCTCTCGCCATATGCTTCTTTAAGCTACTCAAAAAATCATGTCCAAGCAGCATCATTCTCAATAATACCATACGCCAGTGAATATATATGTCCTACAATTATATCAGTATACAATTTTTTTCATAACAAATATGTATACTAAATTGTAAATATACAATTGTTCACGTATATACATATACATCAATTTATGTATATACCTGTGGCATCTGTCGTGCTTGCTGCCACAAATGTGCCATTAAATGGTCCTCTCAGGTGACTACCATCCACCACGACTACTGCTCTACAATGCATAAATCCCTGTATGAATGTATTCAATGCAACAAATAGATACAATAACTCATTATTAATACTCTTTTTCATACGTATATGAGATTCTGGGTAAGTTATATCCATCATATACAAATAAGCAGGTAATTTTGCATACGATCCAGCTGGTGTACCCCTCAAAGATTACAAAGCTTTCTCTTTGGCCCTCCAAGCAAACATATAGTTAACATCAACTCCAAGATCAATCTTAACATCCTTTCTAATGTCAGATGGTGTATATTTACGCTTGTGATCTACCAATTTAGGTTTCACAATCCCTCCAATCAAATTGTTAGTTTCCTGTCTTTGTGAATAAACTTTATCCTTTAAAGGACATATATGCTTTGTGTTGAATGCTCGAATTCTGAACATTCTAGATTTGTTGATATTCGATGCCTTCATTAACCATTCACATCCCTCAGAATAACATTCCAGTGTATAACTACATGATAGTTTCATTACATTTAATCAATATATATAATATAGAAATTTATTTTATAATATACAAAAAATAATTCATACATTTTAAAAGACAGTATTGAAATGCATTACCTGATTGATTTATATCTAGCAGTTCTGTACTGAAACCTTTTTGCAATCACATATTTCTCTATAACTGCTTTCAAAATTGATTTGCCCTTATATACTTGATCAACTTCAACATGTTTGTTAGATGCATCTGAAATCACCCCATTTGTATCCATCGATACAAATACAACATTTGTTTCTTCGAATTCAGCAACGGTCATATTCTATGAACCATTTTCTGCAATTGTCGCCAACACCCCCATCTCTCCATCTAATGAACTTTGGTATAGATGATTCTGTCTATTACAGAAATCCAAAACAGTTATACAAATTGGGAATTTGTTAAAATTAATGTTAGCCTTTTTAAGCATTACGTACACCCTAACACCCATGTCATTGTGTATAAGCATTGGTTTATTGCTTTCTTCAACCTTATACTCAATCTTCAATATTTTTATATTCACATCAACATCAATCTGTGTCGCAATTGTTGTATAAAACTCAAGAAACGTTGCTTGTTCCTTAAACACTATACCCTCTATAGTATAATCAATGTAACAATTTGTATCGTTCCATTTTCTCGAATGCATAACAAAAATAGCCAATGAAGACATTTTCTGTGGAATTTACAAACAGTTTAATCACTTCACATATGCTCATATACATATATAATACATATACAAAATTAAGTATGCACATGATATAATGTACAAACCTTATGCAAACATATTGTCACGCCCCAAACTCAAGGGGTGCAACTGGCTCCTAATACAAAAACTCAGGCCCGAGCCGACCCTGCTGAACCATTTGCTACTAGCTCATGGTAGAAACACGTAATCAAGAAAACAAACTAGTATATCCCAGCTTAAAAGTAAGCCCTTGGCCGGTAAGGCCCCTGTCAACATATATATAAGAGAAACAACTACTCCCAAGAGTTCATATAAAGGAATAGCCAACTAGCACAGAAGTCCTGACTGGGCCGTCGAGGCCACCATAATATCTATACAAAAACTGGAAGCATGTATATATCAAGACAATACATCAAACAGCTCACAAGCTTCAGCAAACCAACAAAACTAGGCCAGCATGGCCATAACCTAGTTTTACACCCCACACACTAGAAGATTAGCGGGACAGGACCCCAGCCTACCCATAAAAATATACACAACAAAAGCTAACAAACCTCCAAACTCTGGCA
>JAJOOR010047237.1:0-10369 GCA_036250505.1 Solanum acaule
ACTTAATAACTAATTAATTCTAGAACCTTCCCTTAACCCCCTAACTTAACCGACTTAAGACTTCACTGCCCCCCCCCCCCCCCCAACCAATGAGACCACGTCCATGGCAGTGGGTCCACCCATGGTCCATGCTGGTCATCCGTGGATAGGGTTCTCTGGCTTGACTTTTGGGGTCATGACTCACGACACCTCATCTACGGGGCGTAGGTCCACCTAGTGCCCGTGAGTCCTCAATCGTGAGTGGACTGTTTTGGGCAATTTCTTGGGTGGTTTTTGGGCCCTTCTCAAGGACCCTTGGTTGGTTCTTGGGGAGTCATACCTTGATGTTTTAAACCTAAACCCTTCATTCTAAGTATGGGAAGCTAAATTCCCGACTTTAACCCTCATGTCAAGTTCTAGTTGACTTACTAAACTACGGGGTGTTACATTTAGGCGAGCTAAGGGCCCATTTGGAGAGTCTCCAAGTGTCCTTCGGCGAGCCTCAACGAGCAGTGTTTTTAGTAATAAGTCATGGTCCTTTGTGTCTTTTCAGATTTCTTTTAATTCGATACTATGTCGTTTTATCCTTTATCTAAAGACCTATATAAGTATCCAACTCTCAAATTTCCCCAAGTTAAGACCCTTTCTCTCAAGAATCTATTAAGACCCTTTCTCTCAAGAATCTAAAAGAAGACCAAATTTCCTCTCCAAATATTTCTCTCTCTAGAAACTTGAAGAAGAAGAAAGGATTCAAGCTAGGATCAAGGTCTAGTCTCAATTCCTCCATTGAAGACTAGCTTTTGGATTCAAGGTATGATGGTTTTCATCCATGGATTCCTTTTATCCATGAAGTTCCCAAATTCCTCTATTTCAAAAGGTAGAATTCCCCAATTGAGTTAGGGGTTTCGTCAATATCATGGGTTCTCTTCAATGTTGATTTAAATGATTGGATTATGATCTCTTGTGCATGAATTGATGAAATATGATGATTTTATGATGATTTCCCCATGAACCCATGTAATCCCCATGTTTTCAAAGTTATGAGCTATATGATGTGGGATTTTGATCTTTAAGGAAGAGTTTTATGAAATTAAGCATGTTTTGCTAGCTTTACATGTATTTATGATGAAATCTATATCTAACCCATGTTTTTCTAAGTATTGATGATTGAAAGTGGGTCTTGAACCTCAAGAGGTAAATTATGGACTTACGTATTTTCTTATGAAATCGATGCAATTGTTTTAAGGGTGCTTTGAGAGTAAAGTACTGATGATGATGTTGTTGTTGTGTTATTTAAAGGACATTCTCATAAACATAACTAGCATGATGTGAAAGGTTTACTCATATAGAAAGGATTCTTATGTTGAAAGGTTTTCTCACCTAATTGAATCAAAGAGTAAGAGTTATCCTAATGAAACTAGCTTGGATTGGTTGTCCAAGGACATCTTTCCATGGATTATGAGATAAGTCAAGACCTAATAACTATTTTTGTAGGATTTATTCTTAGCACTGAGAGGATATTGATTATGCGATGCAAGCTCCCCCGATTAGAGGCTGGGTTTCTAGAAGTAATCTCATGAGATGGAAGCTCTCCCGTAGTAGAGGCCGGGTTTCTAGTAGCAATCTCTTTATCCCTTAACTATGTGCCCCCATAGGTTGATTAGCTAGTGGATCCACTTAAGCTAGAAGTTCATGGTCCTTACCTTGGCAAGTAGGACAACCCTTTTCGGTGTGGGAGACACCGGGGGATCATGTTATAGCTCACATGGTCTCTATGTCGGTTAAGGCTAATTCCCCACATTAATAATGAACTAAGGTTACTTCAAGAAGTATTGCGTATGAGTTCAAAGGTTTTAAAGATGAAGTTAGCTTGCATTGACCTTGGTTTTATGACTTATGTTTTATAACTCTTTCATATCATGTTTTAGCTTGGTCAATTGCGTGTCATAAATTAAATGTCCCTTTTAGCATGATTTAACTGTTTTATGCATGACTATCATACTTGGTACATTATTTTGTACTAACGCATACTCTTGCCTAAATTTCCCCAAATGTAGGGTCCGATAGTCAGGGTCATCAGTTTTGTGGCTAGCGGTTGAGTTCGAGATTTCCAAGCTATGGTGAGTCCTCATGCTTCGAGGACGGTGTCATTGTTTTATTTTCTTTCATGTATTTCTCTTTTGAACATGATGTATGGGCTTGGCCCAATTTTATTCTATTGTATTAGATGGCTATGATGAGGCAAGTGTTTTCGACTTTCGCTTTCGTTTATAAAATGTTTTGGACTTGGACTATTGTTTTACTCTTATTGTTCTATTTCTTATGTTATGAGAGCTAAGTGGATTGTATGGAGTCCTTCGGGGTTCTATATGCCATGTTACATCTAGGGGGTACCCCTGGGTCGTGACAAACTTGGTAATCAGAGCACAACATTTAGAATGGTCCTAGGATGTCTCATAAGCCACGTCTAGTAGAGTCTTGTTCATAAGTATGAAGCGCACCACATTTATGAATGAGAGGCTACGAGATGATTAGGAAACTCCACTTCTTTCATTACTCTTAATTCGTGCGATAGAGTTTAACTCTATAAAGTCTCTCTCCTAATCCTTATCCTATGTTCTTCAGGATATGGTTACCCGAAGAGCTTATGCTAGAAGGAATGAGGGAGAATGAGGAACAAGAAGCTCTTCCCCAAGTTCCTCAAGTTCCGGTTGATCCTTTAGCCGAACAAGTGTCAAATATGGAGTTTAGGGCTGCTTTGTATGTGTTAGCTCAAGAGGTGACGACCCAAGCCAATAGATAGGTTGTGGTTCCCGTGAACCCAAATGTGAGTACGGCGATTTCAAGAGTGAGGGACTTCACTAGGATGAATCCTCCAGAGTTTCATGGTTCTAAAGTTGAGGAAGATCCTCAAGAGTTTATTGATGAGGTCTATAAGGTTTTGATGATCATGGAAGTCACATCGGTGGAAAATGCGGAGTTGGCCATGTATCAACTAAAAGGAGTGGCTCAAATGTGGTATAACCAATAGAAAGAAGGGAGACCGGAAAATGCAGGTCCTCTTGATTGGGAGAAGTTTAAATCCGCTTTTCTTGATAGGTTCTTTCCCCTTGAGATGAGGGAATCCAAGGTGCTTGAATTCATTAACCTCCGACAAGGGAGTACTTAAGGAATGATACCACTTGATCGCTTGAAGAAGTTCATTGAAGGCACAATCAAAGATAAGTATGAAGTGTCCACCAAGTCTTCTCATATGTATGCCAAACCATACACTGCAAGAATTAATAACTTTAAAATACATGCTGGTTAGCAACCTCACAAATTTCAACAATTTGGGGGTAAAGGAAATTTGAAGCAACATGTTGCACACTTTGTGGAGACATGTAATAATGCTGGAACATATGAAGACCATCTTGTCAAGCAGTTTGTCTGCTCTCTAAAAGAAAATGCCTTAGATTGGTACATGGATCTTGAGCCCAATAATATCGATAGTAGGGAGCAATGATAAACGCTCAACTACACCTCATCTAATACTAGGTGTAGACGATCGTAATCTAGTATAAAACCCAACAAATGAGTTGAGGTTGAACCCAAAGGGATCGTTACAAGTTAAAATTCAACTGTGAAGTTATAAAAGTGGTCTAATTGGTTATAGGAATAGAAATTATCGAATTCAATTAAATAAGTAAAAGGGGTGACATGAATGTCAGATGGGGGATTAGGTATGTCAACTAGCAACTAAAGCAATTACGAAAAACAGGGGAGTAATCAAGTAATTAAGGGGTACTTTGGGGTGTGACCGAATAATTGCAGACTTCGCTAAATGGGTGATCGGTGATTACTAAAGTTTGCTAAATCTTTGCGGGTAGGCTAGACTTTAGATGCAATAGCTTTCTCTCAAACAACTATTATGATTCAAACGAGTTCTCTCAAACCTCGACAAGATTAACACTATAAACAGCCCAATACCTCACTTTATCTACTCTCTCGAGCTAGATAGGTAGAATACATTATAGAATTCACTCTCTCGAGCTGAACCCACAACAACCCAATCACTACAATTGCTGATTTATAACCTTGACTGCACAACTCTTTCTCAAGCAATCGTAAAGTACTAAATTAGAATTGCAATGTTCACTACAATTCATAAATTGAACCTCATCTATAAATCAAACCCACTTCAATAAAATCGATAATCCCTAACACCCATAAGCTAGATTAGACAACTAGTCACATAATCACTCCCCCAAGAGTGGGGGTTTTAGCTACACATCATAAGAATCAAGAGATCAATACCAATTACCTTTTTCATAGCTGCGTATTAATCTTCAAATCCTTACAATGATTCAATGTAGCTTCAATTCCAAAACTCAATTTAAAATTACTCGAAAAATACTTTAAAACTAAGCAAGAACAATGTTTTCGTTCAAAGAATGAGTTTTTACAAATAGTAGGATGCTCTGATCTTTTCTTAAAAATACATTTATACTTTCTTAGAATTTGGCCTCTGGGGTCGTTCGGTGGTATAAGTCGAGTGTCGCCGAGTCAGTCGGTGACACGCCAAACACTCCTTTTCCTCGCCTTTGTATCTTGAATTTTCACCATTTAAGTGTTGTAAAATTGGACGATCGAGGTCGGGATCACCGACCTGATCGGCAATTCGCCATTTTTTCCTTGCTAATCGCCGTTTTGCTTGTGCCTTTACCAACCATACTATAATATTAGGCGATCTGAGCCTCCTTCGCCAAACCATTAGGCGGTTCACCGAAGGGTATGTTACCTTGCACACTTTCTCTTCTTCAAGGGTTGGGACACTGTGACTTTAGGCGAGCGAAGGGACTACTCGGTGAGTCGCCAAGTGTCTTCGGCGGTCATCAACTTTACTTTTCTTCTTTATTCTGTCCATTGATGTCCCTGCTTTGCTCTTTTGCCTTTTGCTCTGCACATTAGCATTTAAAACATTAGTTTAGCTCATAAATTTGGCATTGAGGGCAATAAAACTATCAAAACAAAGTCCTAAATGAGTCGAAGACTCATCAACACCCTCAACTTAAATTTTTGCTTGTCCTCAAATAAAACTTAAGATCAATCAGTTCAACAAGGACGTCTACAAACAGTGCTACTCAAGACTCAACACAAATGCACACAAGAGGTTCAAACTACACATAAAATGTTCAAGTGTGCACTCTAAGTTTCAAATTGTGACTAACCATTATCAAATAGTCTCAAGCTCACAATGCTTGCCTCAAATGCAAGTTCAAGCTCAACAAAAGCATTCAAATGCCCGCACACCAAGAATGAATCCATGCTCACACAAGATTTATCAATATTTTATAATCTCGGAATCAAATGCAACTCTCACGCTCCCAAAGATGAACACATGCATGACTCTACCCATAGGCTTGGCCTTATTTTCCAACCAATATTATTTTAGCCTCTCTCAAGATCAAAAAGGCCTTTCAAGACTTGTAATGGGGCTGAGTGAAAAGGTATGTCATTTTGGTTTAATGGTTTTCACCTTCATGAAGTGTGGCTTGCAATTCACGTTTTCTCCTTCTCTTTCACACTTCTAACATGTTCACAATACACCCTATTATTCATTCATGCAAAACTCATTGGATACCCCATTTCTTTTACTCCTTTCACACACTTTATTTCACAAACTTTATTCTTTTTCAATTTTTTTCCATTTTCACCTTTTTCTTTTCTTTCTCTTTTTTTTTTCTTACATAGAGGCTTTTTCAAAACAATCCATCAAAGGGGGATTATTTACACTCCTTGACTTTCCTCATTTTTTACAACACACCCAACCTAGGCTTTTTGCCTAAGTTGGCTATTCAAATGAACCAATACTTCATGAAGATTATAGGTGATGGGACAAAGAGGTCAAAGTTGTTTAGGTTTCTTCCAAAGAAAAGGATAGGCTCAAAAGGTGCCAAGCAAGATTCACTCTTCTCACAAGGTGGCTACAAAGAGGTGTACTATCAATTTGGTTCACTCTTCGAAACTTTTTCCTAAGATCATTTCAATTGCTTGCTTCAGTCAATCAATTGGCTAACGGGGCAAGTTCTAGGTGTCATCAAGCACAATATTCAAGACAACCTGATGAGTCTTGGATTTGGACTCATTTAGGGCTTTGTTTTTATAGAATTAGTGTCCTCAAATGGTTAATTTGTGCCATAAAATTATGTTAGTCCTTTATTCTCAGGTATATGGATTGAGGAACAAAGCAAGGACACTAACAGGCAAAAAAAAAACAAGCTGAAGAAATGAAGAAGGGCGAGCCTGAAGATCGCCAAGAGCACTTGGCATGTCACTAAGTGGCTCATCTGACTACCAAAAGTTCCAGCGTGCCAAGCCTTGAAGGAAGAAACCTAGTCGGAGACGAAAAGGAGCAGTTGGTGAATCGCCGAGCAGTTTCGCAAAGCAAAGATAGATCGCCCAAAGTTACAGACTTCGAGGATGCTGAGTGCTAAGGTGAAAAGGCGATGGAAGAGGTCAAAGGGCGGCTTGCCGAGTGGTTCGGCGAGCCCGACTTACTTCGCCGAGTAGTCCTTCGTGGCTTATTTTCGGCAACTATAAATTACATTTTGAACATTAATATAACATTGAATTTTTAATCCATTTTAGTCAAGAACAGTTTTGTCTAAGATTTCTAAGTAGACTTGAAAGTTTTGAGACTCAATTTGGAGATTTTGCAAGTGGGTTTCAAATTTTCTTCGAATTGGAGCATTGTAAAGCTTGAATTCCCCTTACCTAGTTGATGGCTAATCTATTTGGTAATTGTTTTTATCTTTTTATGATGTTCGGCTAAAACCCAATTCTTGGGGTATGATTATGGGTTGAATTAGTTTATGAATATTGTTAATTACTAGTTTAAATGCTATTTTGAAGTGAGTTTAATCATTAATTGAGGATTAATTTATGAATTATAGTTACAAATGTAGTTCTATCTTTGTGTTCTTGGCTTGCTCAAGAGAGAGGTTTTAGAACTAAGATTATTGATTGATGATTTGTGGGTACTGGGTTGACCTGGGTTTAGCTCGAGAGAGTGAATCCTAAACCCAACCCTACCCATCTAGCTTGAAAGAGTAGATGAATTAAGATGTGGGTTGTTCTTCATTGTCATGCTTGTTGATGTTCGAAAGAAATCACCTCATTCAGGGTTATTGTTCGAGAGAAAACTATCTTCCTTATAGTCTAGACTACTCACTGATATTTAGTTGTTTACTAGTAGTTTTAATTACACATATCAAATTTGCCTATAATCGATCACATCCCGAGAATCCTTTTCCTTATTAGTATTTCAAATTGTTTGTGACTGCTTGTAGTTGATAATTGCAAACTAAAGCCCCCATCTGACATTCGTGTCACCCTTTAATTTGATATGTTTTTTTTCTCGATAATGTTTATTCCTATAGCTGATTAGACTGCATTAATACTTCTTAATTGAATTTAAAACATGTACCGCTCCCTATGGGATTCGACCCCAACTCATTTAGTTGGGTTTTATACTAATTTACGATCGTTGACACTTAGAATTAGAAGAAGTGTGCTTGAAATGTTAAATCAAAATGGCGGCGCTGCCAGGGAGTGATGTTGTTTGAAATTCTTTTGGTGAAGTTGAATTGTGTTCTTTTTAGCCATAGTTGAATCTACTTATTTTACTTTTGGTTTTGTGTTGCTTGGATTAAAACAGAGGAGGAAATGAGTGTCAATGGAAGTAATGGTAGCCAAGTGGGCCACCAAGACGACATTGGTAACCTCAATGATGTCAATGACCTAAACCTAGTGGGTGGTGTTGGAGCCATTCATTTACCTCTGGCTAAAGGAAACATTGTGTTTCACATCACAAGAACGATGCTCCAGCTCCTTAAACTGAAGGGTTTGTTTGGAGGGGTTGTTCATGAGGATCCCCATGAGCATATTAGAAATTTTGTTGATGTTTGTGGACCGTTCTCATTTAAGAACATATCTCAAGAATCGGTCCAATTGAGGTTGTTCCCATTTTCTCCGATGGGCAAGGCATGCAAGTGGTTGGCTGAGTTGCCAAGAGATTCTATCACTTTGTGGGACGAGCTTATTACTACATTCCAAGTGCGATTCTTTCCCCCTTTGAAGATGATGACTCTTGGGGACAACATCCAAGGATTCAAATGATTGGAAGGAGAGCCCATACATGAAATGTGGTAGAGGTTTAAGAAGATGGTGTTGCAATGTCCAACTCATGGACTTCTTGATAATGTGTTGCTGCAATATTTCTATAGAAGCCTTGATTCGGTAAACAAGGGAGTGGCTGATCAACTTTCTCCGAGTGGTATAATGCGACAGCCCTACGCAATAGCGTCCCAACTCCTTAATTACATGCCCAAGAGAAATAGGGCATGTCATACTCGCGAAGACCAAATCTCTCCTCTCACTTATAAAATGACAAAAGAATCGATCATAAAGGATCAAGAGAGAGACAAGACCTTGGCCAAAATGATGACCCAGTTGGATACCTTAGCCAAAAATGTCATGGAATTTGAAACGCTGTACAATAAGGAAGTAAACTTCCTAGCCAATTAAGGAGGAAATTATCATGCAAAATCCTCAAGGTCAGGAGGCAAACAAGGATGAAATAGAGAGGGCGAGAAGGATAGGTATGTTCCTCCCCATGAGCATAAAAAACCCAAGGACTCTGAGGGTAGCTGGACAGATGATATGCTCTCACACATTCTCAAGAAGGTCGAAGAGTCAACCAAAGTGTGAAAAGAAATAAAAAAAGGTGTCTCGACTCTCCATCAGATGGTGACCTCTCATTCCGTTGCTATCAAGCAGCTGGAGACCCAAGTGGGCCAGATTTCCTCGCATTTGAACCCAAGACAACATGTGGGGTTACCTAGTGATACAATGACAAACCCCAAAAATGAAGCTTAAATGGGTATTTGCGTCATGCCACGACATTAGCTAAGAATCTTCTTGGGAGGCAACCCAAGTTTTTATTGTTTTAAGTTAGACTTTGAATAACGGGTGTTGATTGTGCAGGTTCAAAATGGAGTGTGTTTTAGAATGAGCAGTTTGGCGAATCAAAGAGTCCAGTCGGCGACTCACCAAATAGGTCGGCGAGCCCGACTTGGACCCCACAAAAATCTAAAGTGAAAGTTTGTAAAAATTAACAGGCCAATGGCTGAATAGGCGACTCGCCGAACAGGTCGGCGGGCCCAATTTCGTCCGCCGTTTGGACCCCCAAATTGACTGGAGGTTTTGTAAAACTCGACGAGGTAAGTTACCACTCGGCGAGGTTCAGTGTGGTCGACTAATACCACCGAAAGGGCCACGAACTAAAAGGTTTTAAAAGGCCAAATGGTTTAAAATTTCAAAACCTTTCATATTCTCTCATTTCTAACCCCGTACACTCACACCCGCACTTTAGATTTCCTGTATTTTTGCTATTTTAATAGATTTTTGCTCTTGATCTCGTGTTTGGATTTGGATTTCATTGTCGCCTAGCGTATCAAATTCTAAATTCGGTAATCAGGTTGGTTTTCCAAACCCCGAACTCTAGATTAGTAGTAGAACTTGAATGCTTTTGGTAAATGTGTGTTATTATGTGTTGGGGCTATGTTTAAATCATGCTTAATGTGTTGGATTGCCTATTTTTATGTTTTGAAATTGCGCCTAAATGTTTAACAAGATGATTCCCCAAGTTTTGTGCGTTAAAATTGATTCTAAATTGTTAGGTTGCAGTTATTTTATGTTGGGGCTTGTTGGGTGAAGTCTGAGTAACCCCAGATTGAGCCAAATGACGTAATTTACCCAATGATAGAGCGGTTGACGTCATTCTTAAGGGCAAAAGTCATCAAATAGCCAATTTTAGCCAAATTGGGGGAAGTCTGAGTACCCCAGAGGCATTGGTCTTATATGAATTGCATAGTGTGTTAGTTAGATTTTGATTTCGGGGGTTACGGGCTTGATTTTGGAAATTGGGGTTGAAATTTGGTACGTTGGGCAGTTCGGCGAGCTGGGTCGAGCTCTCCGAACGGTTCGGCGGTTCGCCAACATCCCCCTTGATCACCTTTAATTTCGTGATTTGGGTTAGTTAGAGTCTGTAAATTTCGGTGGGAATCTTGAGCTCGCCGAGTTCACTCAGTGACTCATCGAAAGGTCCCTTTGACCTCCCTTTCTGCGCCTCTAACCCCTAAAACACACTGTAATATTAGGCGGGCTAGTCTGGGCTCGCCGAGTGGTGTCAGTGATTTGCCGAAGGGCCCTAAACATCGCCGACCTGCCTTATTTCTGAAATTTTTTCAAGCCAATCCTTTCGGCGAGCCCGATCTGGCTCGCCAAGGTGACTCAGCGACTCGCCGATTGGTTCGGCAAGTATATCTGCAACCTTATTTCTACAAAT
>JAJOOR010047238.1:0-14454 GCA_036250505.1 Solanum acaule
AAGGTAATGAATATGAATATTGGCCTAAAGAGGTTTACTTACCATGGGTGAGATTTATGGGGTCTTATTCATGCATTGCACAAGTATACTTTGAGGGTATTTATGAAGTGTTCTCGTATGTTATGATTATCTATATATTGAATATTCATGTGACTTATGTTTTTCCACTATCTTCATCATGATGTTCAAATTTAGTAAATTGAATGCTTACAGATAAATGTCCTTTTTAGCATGTTTCCAATGTTTTTACGCATGGCTATTATACTTAGCACATTTTTGTACTAACAAATACTTTTCCTACATTTTCCCCAAGTGTAGGATCCGGTTCTCGTGGTGATCATTCTAGTGGCTAGTGCTTGGACTTTGCTATCTTTCGAGCTTGTTGGTGAGTCCTCATGGTTCGAGGACGGCTTTTTCTCATGATGTAGTTCCCTTTATTGTATTTCCCATTTTGGACATGTTGTATGGGCTTGACCCTATTTCATTCAAACATTGTAATAGAAAACTATGTTGAGACTTAGTGTCTAGACTTCCACTTTCGTTTATGAAAATTTTAGACTTGAAATGTGTTTTTACTATTATTGTTCTATTGCTTATGTTATGAGAACTAAGTGGCTTGTATGGAGTCCTTCGGGGTTCTATAGGCCACATTACATCTATGGGGTACTCCTAGATCGTGACAAACTTGGTAATCAGAGCACAATGTTTAGAATGATCCTAGGATGATGTCTTATAAGCCACATCTAGTAGAATCTTGTTCATAAGTATGAAGCGCGCCATATTTATGAATGAGAGGCAACACGATTAATAGGAAACTTAACTTTCTCATTACTCTTAAGTCATTCCATAGAGTTTAACTCTATAAATTGATTTGAGATTTGGTTATCATCAGTTGAGGATACGGGAGGTAGACATCCCTAAGACAACTTTTAGGGCTCGTTATGATCATTATGAGTTCCTAGTGATGTCTTTTAGGTTGATCAATGTCCCAACAAAATTAATGGATTTGATAATGAGTGTGTTCAAGCTGTATAAAGACTCTTTGATCATTATTTTCGTTGACGACATTCTTGTATACTCTTGGACTAGGGAGAAGCACAAACAGAATTTGCGGAATATGCTCCAAACTTTGAGAGATCATCGACTTTATGCAAAGTTCTTAAAGTGTGAGATTGGAATTTAGTCAGTAGGTTTCTTGGGGAACGTGGTGTCCAAGGATATCATTATGATTAATCTAGTGAAGATTGAGGCTATTCATGATTGGGCTAGGACCACTTCTGTTACTGAGGTTCAGAGCTTCGTTGGGTTAGCTGGTTACTATAGACGGTTTATAGAGAGCTTCTCATCGATTTAAGCACCACTGACTAGGTTGATTCAACTTCATGTTCTTTTTGGGTAGTTAGATCAGTGTGAGTTGAGCTTTCAGAAGTGAGTTGGTTACTACTGCTCTTGTTCTGATTTTTCAGTTAAGGACCTGGCTTCAAAGTGTATTGCAACACATCCAATACTATTTTAGGTTATGTGTTGATGTAGCACATTTGTGTGATTGCTTATGCATCGAGACAACTTAAAATGCACGAGTGCAACTACCTTACTAATAATTTGGAGTTGGCGGTAATAGTTTTTTTGCTTAAGATTTGGAGGCATAACCTTTATGGAGTTCGATGCAAGATTGACACTCATTAGAGGAGTTTGTAGTATATTATGAGTAGAAATACCTCGATTCGTGGAACCATAGGTGGATTGAGCTCCTCAAGAACTATGAACTCTCTATTATATACCATCCAGGCTAGGTGAAATGTAGTGAATGCCTTGAGTCTAAAAAGGGTAAATATCAAAGCAATCTTTGGATTTAGACGGTTATTTTTTAGGCAACATAATTATTTACCTTGACATTTCATATTCTAGGCGGGTTCTAGTCTATGCAGGGGTTCAATTGTCTTTATTAGAGTGGCTTCGTGGTTGGAAGTTTGAGGATGATGCGTTGCTAGTTATTCGAGATTGGGTTTTATGAGGTGACATCGGGCAAGAAAATCTGGACACATGTGATGTTCTAAGGTTTAATGGTCATATCTGTGTTCCTAGAGTTGGAGACTTGATATAGTTGATTCTTTGTGAGGCCCATGATTCAAGATACTTTATTCATCTGAGTACAACAAATGTGTATCTATAACGACTCGGAAAATGGTAGGATGAACTAGAGCCTAATTGTGAGGGTCAACGTCAAGGTACGTGTAGACTCTGTAGTTGAAAGACCTTTTTAGGTTTGTATTGAGGGTTGCAAGGGCATGTGCCAAGGCAAGGGGGGCAAAGCCTAGCCAAAGGCCAAGGCTGCCCAACCGTTGACCAAGCACTGCCAGGGCTCACGACAACCTTCACAACCAGTGGTCATGACAACGGTCCGTGAAGGGGTCCGTGAAGACCCCTTAGCTTGGTGGGAGTGGTGTAGATTGAAGAAGCTACTGCCTCAAGGACCACGGGTACCACCACGAGCCGTGGTGCCCTTGACGGACCGTCTAGGTGGCCGTGAAGACCACTTAGGTCCTTGAGGGATTGTCAAGGTTGGGAGGCACACTGTCTAAGGGACCACGGGCACCACTATGAGCCGTGGTGACCCTCACGACCCGTCAAAGTGGGCGTGGTCCCTGACGGGGCTGCCTTAATTGGGGAGTTTTAAGTAATTTCCCTTTTATTAATTATTATGTGGGGTTGATTTTAATTGTCTTATATCACTAGTATATATAGTTTTAAGTCCTAAAACAAGTCATTTACTCCTTATTTCCCCAAATCAAATCAAAGAGTTCTTCCTTTCAAAAAATCTCTCTCTAGAAGTTCCCAATGAAGAAGAAGAAGAAGAAGTGGAAGGTAGGGTTTGTGGATTCAAAGTGTTCTTCCTCAAATTTCTTGGGGATTCACAAGCAAGGTATGGTGATCCTTCATCTAGGGGTAGCTTCCACCCCTAGAGTCCATTCAAAGTTAGTTTTCAAACTTTTCAAGTTTCTCAAAACCTAGGGTTTTTACTCTAACTCATGGGTTCCTTCTTCAAAAAAATTCAAATGGTTATTAATGATAAATTATGAATTTATTAGTGTTTAATTGATGATTTATGATGAAAATACTCTATGAACCCATGAATTTCCTTAATTCCTAAATTGTGCCTTTATGAAGTGGATTTGTTGATTATGCAAGCATGTGAATGGAATTTGCCTAAATTACTTTGGGTTATTGAATTGTATCATTATCCATGCCTTAATTTTAGTAAATTTTTGGTGTGTTGGTGATTTGAGATTCATGGCCTTGAAGGGCATAGTATGTGGAATTGAGTATTATCATGATGTCTTGTATATGAATGTGAATCTATTGAAGGTAATATGATCTTGTCTTGAATTTAATTGTGTTATTGTTGAAAGGATATTTCTCAATTTGACACTCATTAATGTGATGATGGAATGTGAAGGGTTTCTATAATGTGAAGCTATATCTTGAATTGGTAGGCTTAAGGCATCCTTTTCTTGAATTGATGAATGTGACCTTGAATGCAATATCATGTCTTGAATTGGTAGTATTATGCATTCTCTTCTTGTATATTGAATGTATCTTGACTTAATGAACATGAATCTGTAGACCAATGTTGGTAGCCCTTGCATGTTGAGTTCTATGACCTATTCTAATGATGTATCTTGGATCGGTAGGCTTAGGGCACCTTTCCATAAATGATGTTAATGAACTTTGGGATCGGTAGGCTTATGGCACCCTCCCATGAACGTTGATGATAAACCTTGAATCGGTAGACCTAATGTTGGTAGCCCTTTCATGTGTGAAATGATGAACCTTGTATCGATAGGCCCAATGTTGATGGCACCTTTCTTGGAAAGTCAATGAGCTATCCTTAATGTACCTTGAATCTGTAGACCAAATGGTGGTGGCCCTTTCTTATGTAATGTACTTGGGTCGGTAGACCTAATGTTGGTTGCCCTCTCAGGTATAATAATGTTAATGAAAATGAAATACTCTATGGGAATGGAAGTTAAGCATCGAGTTGATATGGTAAGTTGGAAACTCTCCCACTGTTAGGCTAGGGTTCCAATGAACATCTTCATATCCCATAACTATGTGCCCACATAGGATATTCGATAGCGGTTTTGACCTATGCTAAAATGTTACCGATCCTACCTTAGGCAAGTAGACCACCTCTTTACGGTGTAGGGCCATATGACACCGAATTCCATGGTTTGCTCTCATGGTCTATGTCGGTTAATGCCTATTCCTATCATGTGAGATGTGCATTATGGTTTCTTGAGAAGTTCTATGAAGTGTGGGTGGTAGTATGGGATGCCATCCATGCATTGCACGAGTAGGCTTTAAGAGGGTCATAGTAAGTTCTCTAATGTCTTAATGACTAATGAATGAAAGTGCTCTTAATGAAGCTAATGAAGAATGTTGACTTAAATGTCTAATGTAATGATGCATGCTATACTTGGGTTGTATTATGAGTTATTTACCCTTTTCATGACTCATGAAATGTATGTGTTCCTTATGCATGAGTATTGCTTGAAGTTAAGTATGAAAAGGTAAGCTCATCTAAGGTAGCCTCAAAGTGGCACTTAGTAGGGATAGTAGTATGGGATGCTATCCTTACATTGCAAAAGTGTAGCTTAAGGTTACTTAAGGTGAATGTTCAAATGTGATGATTATACTTGTACTTTATGTCTCTTATACAAATGTACATGATATTTCTAAAAAGTGGCATAATGCATGGTTTTCAACCAAAATGTCCGTTTAAAAGCATGTTTTTGCGTGGTCATCATACTTAGTACATTTTTGTGTGCTAACCCATATTTCTCTTATTTTGCTACAAGTGTAGGTTCCGGCAAGTGGGTTGCTTTATCTCTAGTTGAAGCTTGGATTGAGATTCCTCCAAGACTAAGTGGTATGTCCTCATAGATCGAGGACAAGTGTTTAGATGTTTCCTTTCTTCCATGTAATATACAACTGTTAGACTTTTGATTGTAAAGGGTTGTGTCCCTACTTTTGTTCAAGATATTGTCTGTTTCGATGTCCATGTGAGACTATAGACTTCTGCTATGTTTCAAGTGTTTTTAAATGAAGTTTGATTGTTTGGATTTAAAGAAAAAATTTTAAATTCCGCACTATTTCTATGTATCGAATGTTATAAATGCTAAGACGTTTGTACGAGACCCATTCGAGGTCAAGTACACCGTGTTGCTTCCCGGGCATAGGCTCGGGTCGTGACAATATCGTTATTTGAGGCAGCACTTCTGGTGGAGTGGTATGAGGATAGATATAGCGGACTATGTGTCTTATTGCTTGTGTTTCCAGCAGGTGAAGGTCGAGCATTTGAGGCCTGTCGCTCAGTTCTAGAGATTACCCATTCTAGAGTAGAAGTGGGAGCATTTCACTATGGACTTTGTTATGCGGTTGCCTGAGACGTCTAGAGATGTTGATAGCATTTGTTTATTGTGGATTGATTGACCAAGTGATCATACTTCCTTTTCGTGCATTCTTCTTTTAGTTCCAAGAGGTTGACTCGTGTCTATATTTGAGAGGTAGTTTTTCTTCATGGGGTGCTTATGTTTATTATTCTAATGAGGGTTTTTGGTTTACTGCTAGATTTTGGAGGACCTCTTGGGAGGAGTTGGGTACCCGAGTTGACTTTAGAACAATCATTCACCCACAGACCGATGATCTATCAGAGTGTACTATTTACTTTTTCAAAGATATGTTGTGGGCATGTGTATTGGACTTTAGGGTCAATAGGAGAGGTTCTTTGCCTTAATGGGTTCGGGTATAACAACAACTACCATTTGAGTATTCAGATGGCCCCATTAGAGTCCTTGTATGGTAGGCATTGTCACACTCCAATTAGGTTGTTTGAGGCTTCGGAGCCTAGGCTACATGGTACTAATTTTCTTTAGAAGGCTTTGGATAAAGTTAAGGTGATTTAGGATAGGATGCGGTCATCATGGAGCAGGCATAAAAGTTATGCTAGCCATAGGCACTGGCCTCTAAGATTTGGAGTAAGTGACCGGGTATTCCTTCGAGTATCACCTATGCAAGGCATAATGAGATTTGAGAGGTGGGGCAATATTAGCCCTTGGTATATATGGCAATTTGAGATTCTCTGGATTACTTGTGATGTTGTTTATGAGTTAGCCTTACCTTCTGCATTTTCAGCTATTAATTCAATTTTTCATGTTTTGATACTTGACCAGTATATTTTTGATAAGTCCCATATGGTATGGCATGACTTAGTTCAATTGAATGACCATTTGACCTTTGTGGAGGACCAATTGCTGCTTTTGAGATGTGAGGCGAAGGAGTTTGAGAGACATTCATGTTGTTAAAGTTCGGTAGAGGCAGTGTTCAGTCAAGAAGTCTACTTGGGAGATCAAGCACAAAATGTGAGTTCAGCTTCCGCACCTGTTTAAGCCTTCATGTTATTCTTGACTCTTTACTTTTGAGGACAAAAGTCCTTTTAGTAGTGGATGTTGTAATGATCCTTTATGTCATTTCCTCTTTATTTTACTATTTTCTACATTTAGAGCTTTCTTGTAGAAAACCCAAGTAATTTATAACTTGCTGGGACTGATAGTTTGGTCACCTGGTTGTTCATTTGATTTTTGTGCAATTTTTCATGTTTTCGAGCTTTTGAAACTTGAATGGTTGACTTCAGTCAAAACCTAAAGTAAACTACCTTAGAATTCATTTTTGATGAGTCTATTAGCTTCGAAACATTGACTTAGGTCTAGAAGGACCTTTGGCATGGGCCTCGAGGCTTCTGGGCTCATTTCGAGCTTTTTTTTTATAAAGATTTTTGCTTCAAATGTAGATTGTGTGTGGAACTCACTTTTTGTTGAGACGACCTTTGTTGGAAGTTTTAGCATCTATGGAGTTCGATATATTGACTTTGGTGTGGTAGTGTAGTTTGATTGTATGCATGGGTTTCTCAATCAATCCCCAACACCCGAGTGGAGTTTGTTAGGACTTAGCTCATTTAGTTGGTGCAACTGCTCAAGCAGCCTGGGACCGACGATAGCAAATAAAGAAACTTCATAGAATTTAAAATAGGAAAAAATAAAAATGCCTAGCTAAAAGGTAGCCGATTTAACTGCTTGGGCACCACTTTAGTGAAGCAGCCAACTGGGCCTAGCCGATTAAGCAGTAGGTGCACCACTTTAGCGGCGTCACTTAAGCGGCCAAAACATCCAGTTTAGCGGAACTAACTGTTAGTTATACCTGCTTTTAGCTTCATTTACGATAAGTTCTTGTTTAGAAATTTTCTTTAGGAACTCGATTTTCCAGTGTGCTTTAGCTAGTTAATGTGGGTTTTGTCTAGAGAACTATTTCGGAAGTTTGGTTGGCTCGTTTATCATACATGTGAACCAGTAAGTTTCTTTCCTTTTCTTTGTTTTAGCTTTAATATTGATGTGTTGTTCTTGTGATTGCATGATTTTTTTAGGTTGTTGTAAAGCTCGGATTGTGTTTGTTTTTGGGACACAAACTCCTTGAGCCGAATGAGACCAATTGACAGAGTCAATTTCAAGATCCCCGGTGTGGGTTTCACAATGTTGTTTGACTTATATTTAGTCATGTCTTCAATTATTGTGATTTGGATTACAAAACGTCTATTTTGACATTGTTGTCATTTATTTGATAGTGTGGCAGCAATCGGAGGTGGTTTGGAAGCGTAAAATTCCAGTTTAGTTGATTTTGAAGGATAAATGATCTGCTTTGAGGTGGGCTAAGATTTACCTATCTTAGATTGAGCTTTTGTTTGTAAATTCGTGTTGTTTAGCTTGTTTTGGGAGGGTTTCCTAGTATGTATCATGTTTAGTGGATATAATTCATGCCTTAGCCTTCTTTTGGGTAGTTTTTGGGAAATTGAGCATGCCTACCTTGTTGCGTTGTTGTATCATGCCTTGTTGTAGCTATTTGCCTAGTTGTATTATTTTGATGGCTTGTTCTTAGCCTTTTCATAGGTGTAGGATAGTGAGTGCCTTTGACTTGAGATTTGGAGCCGTTATGTCTTAGAAATTCTCCGACGTCACTTAGGAGGACTTAGCTCTATGTCGATTGATATATCAAACTTGGGTTTGATAGTATGGATCCTAACCAACTCAGCTCTTGTAACCGTTCATCCATAACTTGCTTTATGTTTCGACTATGGTGTTCTTTTGTGATTTCAGACTTTGTTGTTATATTAGATTGGGTCTTAGGTTTTGAGCTATAATAGTCCCTAGTGACTCTAAAGGTGGTTTTGCTCTATGGTATGTTCCCACATGAAGAGAGGCATGCAATTTTGAGACATTTGTAGTCTTTTAATCGTTGTTCGAGGCCTTGGCAATCTATTTTAGCCACAGTTCAAGGATCTAGCTCATCTCTTTAGCCACAATTCAAGGCCCTAACACATCTTTTAGCCACAATTCAAGGCCCTAATATACTATTCGCTGCAGTTTGAGTTCGGGTGCACTTCTTTTAGTCGATTTTGATTCCAAACACGGTGGTTCATTTGGGTTTATTGGGGGTTCCTTTGCCGCAGTTCGAGTCTGGGGTCAGCCATTTCAGTTCTCAAATACTTTTTGACTTAGCTAGTAATATCTTTAGCTCTTCTGTGTACTAATCGGGCATATGGGTTCCACATGGGTTATTTACCTTCAAACTACACATGGGTGTACCTTCTGGGCATATGGGGTAAGTGAGGTTATACATAGCTTATTTACTTTACCCATTCATCCTTAATAGATTCGTAAGATATATAGTTACACTTTTAGTTATTGTTTCGTTTCTATGACCTCTAGTCACCGTTTATTTCCTTGCATTTCATACTGTATTTACTTTCCAAGCTCAGTCGGCATATGATGCCTACTGAGTACTTGTTGTTTTGGTACTTATACACTTTGCACGTGTTTCTTGATGGAGATCTGAGCATTATCCAACCGTGTTGATTCAAACATTTGTGGAGATCTTTCGAGATTGATGGTAAGTTGATGGCATCCTGGTTTGACTTATCTCCATCTTAATTTAGTTTTGACTAGTCATTTGTATTTGAGACAGGTTTGTACTTTTTGGTCTACTTTTGAGATTCGTACTTTTGTAGTAGCTTTGTACTTCCATCAACGAGGTCGTAAGATTGGATTGTATACTCTTGTGTGTATATATTGATGTCATTTTTTATTTCCGCTTTGCTTTCCTTTATGTTGTTAATAATTACTCATTGGTTGTTGATTCTACCCAATATGCTTGTTACTTATCATTTTGAGATATGGATTGACTTACCTAGTGGTGGGTAATGGTAAGTGTCATCATAACTCGAGTTTCTCTGGTCATGACATAAAATTTATTGTTATTAGCGATTTGCAACTTTGTTGATAAAGGGTAAACAACATAAAAGGTTTAGTTTTCTATCATCTAATTTATTGATTTTAGGAATAAAAAGTGTGTGATTGTCTAGATAGAAGCACAGATCTATAATTTCATATAGCTTTCATACAATCTCAACAAATTCTCATCGACAACAATTCAGGTAAGTTGATATGATACAACAATAGAGGTATTGGAGTTATACTTACCATATTACCAAGATAATGAGTTATTAGTCTCTTGATGGGTGTAGATCTAGATTTCCTCACATCACCCCTGCCAAAAACAGAATAATTAACCTTTTAAAAATTTAAACTTAGATTGTGGTATTAATCTGTCTTGTGAGATTCAACCCACTAGAGGATAGATCCAAGAAAGTAAAACTAGTTGGTTATGATAAAATTACCTGAGAGAGTTAATTCGACATGATGAATAAACATCGATTTCTTTTCAACAAGTGTAGAAGGAAAGCTTTATTGATTTGGTACGATAGCTTCATCATGGAAGATTTAAACTCTTAGACATCTCCTATAGTTTATCGATGCTTTGACGGCCGAACTTTTCACTAGAAGCATCCAGTATCTCTCTAACATCCATTTTAGGTTTTTGTTTCTTGTTTTGTTTTGCTATTTGATTTTCTTGTGCTTTAGTTTTTATTTTATTGCTGATTTTGTGTTGGGCTTTAGATTTTGGGCCGGTTCTTTGTATAGTTGTTTGCTTTGCTCATAAAGAATTTTACCCAATAGATGTTTCAATTTAAAAAAAGATGCAACTTGACCACATCGCATAAAAAGTTGTTACAAACTTTAATGAAGTCGTAGCATATGCTATGACAACTACAAATTTTCAGGGATGTAGATTTATAAAAGAAAAACTACATGTTCTTGTTGAAACCAATTTAGACACTCCATATTTTAATTAATTTTTTGACCCTTTTCAATTTCAAACAATGTTGTAATAATTGTTTTACAAATTAAAATATTTTAAAATCATTGCAAGGCAAGATTTATATAATTTCTACTTTAATAAACATTTGGAAAATTATTTTATTGTAACACCACAAATTTCAAAAAGGGAATAGGTTGCATAAATTTTGTCTACTTATTCAGGTCTATGAGACCAGTCTATGGTTTGTAGAAATTTCTAAGGGTCGTAGACCAGTCTTATAGAAAATTGGAAAATAATTTTTAAATTAAGTCCCAGTACCTTATCCTACAATCGACCGGGACGGTCCGTCGTATGGTCTATGGGTTGTAGGTGTGTTCCGTAGAAGCAATCCAGACTTAGTGAAATTTTGAGGTTAAGGCTAAGTTCTACAAGTAGGGTCTACAGACCGTAGAAGGGTCCCATCAAAAATTGAGTAATTTTAAGGTCCTAGTACCGACATTTATATCTTAGGAATTTTTTGGTCTTTTCCTAAATGTTTTAAGCCTATTGTCACGCTCTGAGCCTACACCCTGGGTGGGACTGACACTCAAAAACCATTGTTGGCCCCAAGTGAACCCTTGACCTAGCTTACTCGCTCAACGGAAGACTTAATTTATCAAAGATAACTCATATAAGACTTAGAATGCATGTTATAAAGAAAACGTCCAACTACCCAATATAACAAACTCAAGTCTCAACATAAGATAATGAAAATGAACAGGCTAAATAATTAACATCTAACTGTCTATGAAGCCTCTAAACAACTGAGATGGATGTCGGGACAAGAGACACGACATCTTAATGAAGTAAAACTACTAAAAACAATAAAAGGGGTCCTACGGAAGCAATAAGGCTCACCAACAAACTCTGGAGCTCAACTAGAATCAACGATGCACTGGATGCTGATGCTGGTTACCTGCATCATTAAAAGATGCAGGGCAAGTACATTGAATGTACGAGTATGCGAGGGGAATTCTAAAACAAGACATAAGCTTGAAAGGAACTGAAAGAACTAACCTGGCTCAACTCAACTCAACTTACCTGGATGTCAACTCTATGTATTTAGAAATACAATATTACTCTGTGTGTATGCAAAGATACGATATAAACTCTAAATTTTATATAAAAATACAAATAAACTGTGTATATAAGAATACAAATACTTCTGTGGGAGTTTCTCTAATCGACAACCATCACGTAAAAGCTATTGTGATGATACAACATTTTTACTCATCCTGCCAAGGTCGTCCTATACCTTGCTGAGGGTATAGAACCTAACTACTAAGTGGATCCACTAGTCTATGCTAAAAACCACTAAGAATCAGTATGAACTTTTTCTACCCATGGTGGCTACATGGTTTATGGGAGTTGTGAGTTGTCAGAACTCTCCCCCATATCGTTGCTCAATACTAGTCCCAAAATATGATACTAGCTCTTATGTTTAAAAACATACTTCTTTCTGTGATTTGAGATAATTGCTCAAAACTTAGCTCAAAGGTTATCTTAGAAATCAAAGTTTCCTCTCTTGCTTAATTGTGAAAGCATTTTCTCTTTCTTGTTTAAATGTGAAAACATTTTAGACTCTTTGGAAATACATAGTCCCCATATACTCTTGAAGAAATGAACTTCAATCTTTACTCTTTACTCTTTTCTCTTTACTCAACTTGAACTTTAAGTCTTAAAACAAAGTTAAAACATTTGGAAAACTCTAAGAACTTCTCTTAACTTAACTCTTGACTTAACTCTTAACTTTCCTTGAATTGGATTATGGATTCAAGGCTCATGATCTCATCTAAATGATGATTTCATGTTGTTTAGACGTACCTTAGAGTGTAAGAATCAACTAACAACCATAGGTATATTTCAATGGAACTAGTACGGAAAGAATGGGAAAGAAGTAGATATCCTGGCGTCCCTGGCGCTCTGAGTGGCGCGGGGCTCCAGACCCAAAACTTCATACGCTGGCTTGGGGAGATCTATTTGGCGTGGCGCCCCAGAGGCCAAACCTCAGAGAACTCTTTGGGGCGCGCTGAGAGGTGCGGCTTCCCACACCTGTTCCCCAAATTTTTGACGAAAATCCTTGGTTATGTTTCAGCTCTAAAGCCTCTAAACTCAATTGGATCTTTCCCCAAACACTTAGATTCGACTACATAACCAAAATATGCAAGAATCTACCCAGAACGACATCTAATTTCATGAATTAAAATCAAGAACTCCTCAACAATTTCATCAATCAAGAACCCAATAGAAACTTCAAACAAATCTATCAAGAACTCAATTTCAATGCTTTCAAGAACATAATTTCGCTGAATAAATCATGATTGGCACATGGGTGAACTAATCCAATGCTATGTGATCTCACATAGCTCGTAGGAATCACCCCTTGACGAAATTCACGATCTTAGCTTCAAGAACTTGACGATTTCCTTGCTTCTCCTCTTTTTTTTCTCTTCTCTAAAAACCTAACTCAATTTTCAAAAGCGTGAACTGACCAAGTTCAGTTTAGACCCCTAAGTAATTACTAGAAACGAATTAAAATAATAGGGTAAGGAAAAGACCAAACTACCCTTCCAAAATCCGGTTTTGACTTTCCTTAACTAGACAGCCCAACTTCCAATGGACATATCTCACTCATACGAATTCGGAATTGAGTAAACTCGGCGGCGTTGGAAATATAATTCCAAGATATTTCCTACGGTATCTGGAAGCACACCTAACCCATCCTGAGCTAGGAGTTATGGTCGTTTTAAGTTGACCCAAAACTCAAACTTAATATACTTTAACCAATTTTCCAGATTTTCATTCTTTCCAAAAATGACTCTTCCTAATTCTAGCTCTTTCTAGTTACGGGGTGTTACAATATCTCCCCCTTGGGAAAATTCATCCTCGAATGAGCTTACTCTTAGTAGGCTAAGGCCATAACATCAAACATGCAGTTCAAATACCCAACAAGCACAAATCTAACATATCACGTATATAAATTATAGAGTACTAAGAAGAGAATTAGTACCTTAATTTGGGACTTCTCCGAATTCAAAGAGATGTAGGTATCTCTTATTCATATCTTCCTCCACTTCCCAAGTAGCTGTCTCAATAAATTGGTTCCTCCAAAGAACTTTGACGGATGCTACCTCTTTTGTTCTGAACTTGCGAACTTGGTGAACTAGAATCTAAATAGGAATCTCCTCATAAGATAAACTATCCTTGATCCCAATATCCTCAGTTGGTATGATCAATGAAGGATCTCCCATGCACTTCTTCAACATGGAAATGTGAAATACCGGATGAACCGCTGCTATCTCTTGTGGTAGCTTCAACTCATAAGCTACATTACCAATCCTTTTGGATATTCTATAAGGACCAATATATCGGGGACTAAGTTTCCCCTTCTTACCAAATCTCATAACACCCATCATGGGTGAAACTTTCAAGTAGACCCAATCATCTACTTTGAATTCTAGCTCCCTTCTCCTAACATTAATGTAGGATTTTTGACGACTCTGCGCTGTTTTCAACCTTTCTTGAATAACTTTCAAATTCTCCATAGCTTGATGAACTAAGTCTGGTCCTATCGACCCAGCTTCACCAACTTCAAACCATCCAATAGGAGATCTGCATCTTCTCCCATAAAGAGCTTCATAAGGAAACATCTAGAAGCTAAATTGGCAACCAACCTTTCTTGAATAACTTTCAAATTCTCCATAGCTTGATGAACTAAGTCTGGTCCTATCGACCCAGCTTCACCAACTTCAAACCATCCAATAGGAGATCTGCATCTTCTCCCATAAAGAGCTTCATAAGGAAACATCTAGAAGCTAAATTGGCAACCAACCTTTCTTGAATAACTTTCAAATTCTCCATAGCTTGATGAACTAAGTCTGGTCCTATCGACCCAGCTTCACCAACTTCAAACCATCCAATAGGAGATCTGCATCTTCTCCCATAAAGAGCTTCATAAGGAAACATCTAGAAGCTAAATTGGCAACCAACCTTTCTTGAATAACTTTCAAATTCTCCATAGCTTGATGAACTAAGTCTGGTCCTATCGACCCAGCTTCACCAACTTCAAACCATCCAATAGGAGATCTGCATCTTCTCCCATAAAGAGCTTCATAAGGAAACATCTAGAAGCTAAATTGGCAACCA
>JAJOOR010047239.1:0-10919 GCA_036250505.1 Solanum acaule
TTTAAAAAGTTAAATTAGATACACAAATCTCGTAAATATGATATTGAATAATTATTTTAAAATTTGAACTCCTTAATTAAAGGTATATTAACAATTCAACCTCCCTCAATCTCCTCTGCCAACAATATCTCTTCCCCCACCATTTTTTCCTCTTTTCCTTCATCCTCTCAACTCATAATTTTTTTCACAATATCTATCAAAAATGATTTTTGTTTCATTAGCAAATATATTTCTCTCTCATCAACCTCCCCCAATCTCCTACGCCAACAATATATCTCCCTCCCACCCCACATTAAAATTGCACGTTCTTAAATATGATATTGAATAATTATCTTAAAATTTGAACTCCTTAATTAAAGGTATATTAACAATTCAACCTCCCTCAATCTCCTCTGCCAACAATATCTCTCCTCCCACCCCCCATGTCCTCCGCCATTTTTTCTCTTTTTCTTCATCCTCTCAACTCATAATTTTTTTCACAATATCTATCAAAAACAATTTTTGTTTCATTAGCAAATATATTTCTCTCTCATCAACCTCCCCCAATCTCCTCCGCCAACAATATATCTCCCTCCCACCTCACATTAAAATTGCATGTTCTTAAATATGATATGAATAATTATCTTAAAATTTGAACTCCTTAATTAAAGGTATATTAACAATTCAACCTCCCTCAATCTCCTCTGCCAACTATATCTCTCCCCCCACCCCCATGTCCTCCGCCATTTTTTCTCTTTTCCTTCATCCTCTCAACTCATAATTTTTTCACAATATCTATCAAAAATGAATTTTGTTTAATTAGGAAGTATTTTTCTCTCTCATCAACCTCCCCCAATCTCCTCTGCCAACAATATCTCTCCCTCCCACCCCACATTAAAATTGTACGTTCTTGACATGCCATTAAATTAAAGCAGGCACTCCTGTTGCAAACCATACTACTTGTAATTTATCTTTATTCTTTCTTTCCTCCATTTTTACTACCATCACCATTTCTATTTTTCTTGTCAATTTTGGAGTGGGATGTGACAAACTCTGTGTTAAAAGCTCGTGATTTTTTTTAGAATAACTATAAAAAACGATTCAATTCATCAACAATATATTTAGAAGTTTGTTACTATTCAACCATCATTCTTTTTATGTATCGGATGAGTGAGGATATATCGGATGAGTGAGGATATTTTCCTGCCTCCTTGTGCCCTAGTTCAGGATCTAGGGCTTGAGCTAGCGATTGTATTGGTGTTTTCATGTCATGTATCTGAGCATGTTATTTTATGTATAAGAGATCTTTCTATCGTGATGTAGTATCTTCTTTATTGTATTTGAGATGATTCTGTCATGTATCTGGTCATACTTCAACGAGATCGTTATAGATCACATTTTTATGAAATTACGGCAGTCACAAATTTATTGATGCCGCAGTTAGCGATAATGAAGACCCATAAAAGTCGAAGTAAACATTTATTGATTCAAATTCCATTGAAAAGATTAATATAAAATAATTGGATACATAATTCAGATACATAAACAAGTTTCAAATACATATATCGACTATATGCTACATGTGACTGGTACATAATTAATACATCTAAGTCACTAAGTATGTATCATATACACGCATATAGTAGATACACCTAATGAAATGCATGAATTAGATACATACTTCAAATACATTAGTAAAAGGCACATATCCAGATCAAGATAATTACTGATTTTGATTTATATAAGATTTTCAAAACAAGGTCTGTATTTTGTTCAAAAATAACAATATAATTTTATCAGATTATTCAACAAAGTAACAACCAACTAGAGTGCGAGAAACATGTTGTTCTCTAAACATGAAAATTGAAAATAAAAAATCTCGAAATTCAAATTTCTGAAAATAAAAGTTTTTCACTTTTTTTGTTGCTCAAAAATAAATGGAAGAAATTAAAATATTTTTTATTTTTTTAGAAGTTTTTAGACTAGATATATTCAAAATCTATTAATGAAGTGATTTCCTCCCTAAATCAAGCATTTTAGTTAGAATGCTTAATTAAACATGTATCCTGCTTTGTCAATTCCTTGGTATATATATCTGTTGAATTAAAATACATGTATCCAACCAACGAAATGTGATAGAGAAAGTAACATTCGAAACTATCCTGAATACTTATAATTAAAATCTAAACTAGTGAAATTTATGTTGTTTATCCATCCAATGTAAAATCAATATATGATCAAACAAATTAATGAAGTGAGTGTATGTTATTGACTTTTCTTTGTGGATTAGTAATGTGAAAAACAGAATCCGAGCATTACGGAGTAACAAGATTGGGTATTCCAAATCCTGCGGAAAGTAGATCACATTCAGATTTACAAGTTGCACACAAAGCAAAGCATTAACACATGGGTACTTGTTGACAATAATGTGAAATCTCTTTTACTCTTTCTAATTTACTTTTTCCTTTTTTCTCAATATCATATCTCACTACGTTTACTAGTAGTACTTCTCAAAACAACAATAACTAGAAGCAAGCGCAAATCATTGCTCAATTACACTCCTTTGTAGTACCTAGGAGCTAGGGATGTTTACGATTTGGATAAAAATTGATTCAAATCGAAAAATTGAATCAAATCGACAAAATAAATTGATTTTACTTAGATTTTGTTTGGTTTTAGATTTTAAAAAACCAATATTGTTTGGTTTGGTTACGATTTTGTTCATAAAAATCGAAGAAATAATCGAAATGAACCGATAAATTATATACATATATTTTATTATTATACATACATAGTAATATATTATTTTTACAAACAATTTATAAAATCTTATAAATGTCAGTCATTCTAATCATTTTTCATTTTGAATGGATTGGTTTGATTTTGCTAATTTTAAAATCGATTAAGTTGGTTTGATTTTGGTTTTTATTAATAACCGATCTCAATCGACCCGTGAACACCCCTAGTAGTATCATATACTCCTTCCGTTCCTATTTACATGTCGTCCTTACTAAAAATAGATGTTCCTTAATACTTGTCATTTCATAAAACCAATCCATAAATAACAATATTCCTTCTATTTTACCCTTTAGAGTTATTAGCCTTGAAAATATAAATTTGACCAACATAGAAAAACTAAATAAATAATTCATGTCCTAACTTTTTCAGGTTGTATAAGTTTCTGACATAATAAAAAGACTCATAGTTTATATAATGTATTAACGTCACTAAATATTAATTTATTATTCAATAAGACTTTTCTATAATAGCCAGTTGTATTATATTTGTCAAAAAATATTCTTAAGATGTCCCACATCGATAAAGAGATGATAATTTGGTCTCCTTATCTGGATTTGGACAAACCTCCCTTCATGAGCTAATTTTTGGAGTTGAGTTAGATCCAGATGTCATATCGGTATAATAAATGATATTACAGAGAAGTTTGAATATGTATCCCATCTATAACTAGCTCCTTGTTATTTTCTTTTTCTTTGAAAAGTATAGATTGACCCCGTTTTCGTGCTAATTTATGAATGTTTGGTTGTTGTGGTTTTGCAACTGACGCATATTCAAAATTTGAAAGTAGCACTCTATAGTCAATGCTTTACTTATCACTCTATCATTAACTAAGTAACTCTTTCTTTTTAACAACTACGCTAGCTGTCCACATTCAATGTTCCATCCACCTTTGACTTTCTCACTCACCAGAATGTTTAGTTTTGTTTCCACTCAATTCTTCTTTCATTTTCATGAATAAAATAGCAATATTTAACTACAAAATTAGATATACTGTATCATAGACTGCGTATTCTCTGCCATTTAAAAATATTTCAAATCCCTCTCGGATACATCACTCTCCTCTCGTTGATACATCCCTATCCCCCTCTCGGATACAACCCTCTCCTCTCTGATACATCCCTCACATATGTATTCGGATGTCTATTGATGTATACAAAAGTCCAGTGATGTATCCGGATGTCATATCCCCTCTCTGATACATCCTTCCCCTCTCGAATACATCCCTTACCTATGTATCCGGATGTCCAGTGATGTATCTAGAAGTCCAATGATGTATCCAAAATTCATAAATTTTAAGGAATTTTTATAATTTGAATGTAATAACTCTTAACACTATGAGATTTATGTAAATTATAGTTTAAATTTTTAGTTTGAATTTTGTGGGCCCAATTTGCTTTATAATGTCGGCTGAGAGGCGTCATTTAATATTTGTATATACTCCAAAATATAATACTAGTTGTGCAGTACTAGTAATTAAGTACTCACTCCGTTTTTATTTATATGTCATCATTTTAGATTTTACATCTCTTAAGAAATTATTTAAGTTTACTATTGTACCCTTATTTAGTATTTTCTTAAAATCGAGTTTTCAATAAATGAACATAAATTAATTTATTTTGATTAAGTAATTGACAATGAACATGAATTAATCATTTAGTATTTAATATTGGTCAAATTCATACTTTCAAAGCTAATAACTCTCAAGGGAAAAATATGAAGAATAATATCATTTATGCATTGATTTTATGAAATAATAAATATTAAGGATCATCTATTTTTAGTAAGACCGACGTATAAAAATGAGCTGATGGAGTACTACTTTTACTATATTTCCAAAGAAATTAGCACAACTTCTTAGAAACATTTATCCCATTCAACTATTCATTACTCTCTTTGTCCACTTTTAATTGTCATGTTACGCTTTTCAAAAGTCAATTTGACTAATTTTCAAATTTAAATTAGATTACATTAATTCGATATTTAAAAAAAAATAGATATTCAAAAACTCTACGAAAAATACTATAAATTACAATTTTATACATATCAATATGATGAAAAATAACATCATAGAATGTTAGTCAAATTTCTTATAGTTTGACTCTAAAAAAGGAAACCATGACAATTAAAAGTGGACAGATGTAGTAATATTTAATACTTCCTCTCTCCCAATTTAAGTGACACATTTTATTTTTCGAGAGTCAAACAGTTTAAATTTGATTGAGAGTTTGCTCATGGAATCTTTAATTTTTTTAAAATTAAACTTATATAGTTGTAAACTACGTAAAAAGTACTATGAGTCTCAATAATTGACAATTCAAAATATTTAAAAAATATATGAAAATTTTACGGTCAAAGATAAACTTGTTTGAATCTCAAAATCTGAAATGTGTCACATAAATTGGATAGAGAGAATATTGTTTTTGTTTAAATTTATTGATTTTATTTTATTTTTATATTTAAAAATTATATGTAAAGTTAGTGAAGGAAAGAGTACTATAAATCACAACAATAATTAACAACTTGAAATATTTAAAAACTCTATAAAAATTGAGTGGACTTTGTATTTCATTTGTGCCGTATAAATTAGGATTGAAGAATAATATATGTATATATATTATTTAAAATAACGTAAAAATATTAATAAGAACAATAATTAAATTTAAAATATTTCAAAAATATTTTATAAATTGGCTAACTCTCCAAATTTAATGAATATCACATATTGAAAAATAAAAAATAATATATATTGCACAAGCCTCTATATCTGTTTGACCATGCGATATGGTATCATGATATGGAATCATGATATGATATCATAATATGGAATTATGAGATGAAATTGAAGTTTTGTTTGGACATGCGATATAAATTTTTTGTGTTGTATATTTTCTCATAAACATAAGAATCTCATAAGTTGTAAAACTATTAAAATATCTCCAATTGTTTATTCAATCTTACCAAATAAACAAAAAATTATAAAATTGCATAATAAATTATTACAAAGCTATTTGTTCTCCACTTAAGTAACTATTTCATCTAACTTTAATTCAATAAAAAAATTGAACATAAATTGTAGTGTACTAGTCTTTAATATTACTCAACAATCGGTTAGTGTGAGTTAAAGTGACTATATGTTGGTGAGAATAATAAATTTTATGTTGGTGAGAATAATAAATTTTATGTTGGTGAGAATAATAAATTTTAAAAAGTAATGATGCCATTATAAATTTTATTTACATATAAAATAAATGGTTAGTAGATATAAATGTGGGGTTGTTTTAACAAAATATAAACTTGTGGATAAATTTTTGTATTAAAAATATCTCAAATCATGATATGAATTCCATATCATGGTTTTTGGAGAATATGGAATCACATCTCATGATATGGAATCATGAGATGGAATCAGCGTAAAATCACATGTCCAAACGCTGATTCCATTTCACGATTCCATATCGTGATATGGTATGCATGGCCAAACACCTACTTAGTGTATAAAATATACTCCCTATGTCCAACAATACTTGTTCACTATTGACTTTACACACTTCTTAAGAAATTATAAATAGAAGGGTAATTTTACTATATCACCATTTGAATATACTCTCTTGGCCGTAATTACTTGTCCAATTTTCCTTTTTTACTTGCCTCTTTTTACTTGTTCATTTTGACAAATTCAGAAAGGACAATTTTGTTTATCTATTATACCATCAATTAATTACTTTGAAAACTTTGCAAATCTTAAATTTTTAATTCATCTTCTTCATAATTAATATGGGTCAAATAGTAAACTCACTGTGTCAATCATTGTTTTCTTAATAGGTGTGCCGATTCAAAAGTTGATAATAATTAGGGAAGAGAGTAATAAATACAACGTCTAGAAAAATAACTATAATTAATGATAAAGATAAATTAGAAACTAAGTGTAAAATTAACCACTGATTTTATAAAATGGACAAGTATTATTAGATATTCCAAAATAATATACTGGACAACTATTGTTGACAAGAGGGAGTAACTAATACAAGCTTTTAACCACTCAAGTCACATGACAATACAAACTTTTAACCACTCAAGTCACATGACAGCTTTAAATCTTTCCCTTTCATTAAATCGTAGATGTAAAAAAAAAATGTTATATGTTTTTATCTTTTTTTGAAGTTAATTATATTAAATATATACCCTTGTAATATGAATCAATTTCAAACTTTTTGTATTTTAAAATTAAATATTTATACTCTATATATTATGAAAATTCGATGCTTACACACTCTGAGTGATTATGCTAATGATTAAAATATCAAGTACATAAATGGGTACTAAATGGTTATTGCGGTCATTTCGTAACTAAGTATATTAAAGTAGTAAATAATTTTATTTTCTTATATTTTTTATGAAATTTAAATAAGAAAATACATATATATCCATGTCTATAATAAAAATAAAGATATTTTTCTATAATATATGTCTTTCGAAATTCTTAAATAAGAAACAAACACAAATTACTTGATAAGATGACTAAAATTTTACATATTCAAAAAAAGAGAGAATAATTTCGTATTTGGAAAATCTTAAATATAATGATGTCATTCCTATTTTTGTAAAAGATATTTAATCCTCTTATATGATATAAATCCTTCATAAATGGAACTTCATCTATAAATTTTTTTTTCAAGTATTACTATGTGGATAGTATTATTACTTCTTAAATGATTAATTGATTAATCATGCAATGTGTTCTTCTTTCAATAAAAAGAATACAGAAAATTATGTATCTTAAATAGGAAACATAATTGATAATGAGATATTTTAAACCTTCAATAACACACTAAAGTTTGTATATAATTATTGCTCTAAATAAAAATTAATAATACATGGTTAGGCAATTGATAAAATTATTTCACGATTTTTTTAATCATAAACACAAGATTCAACCACTTCAATATTAGTAAAAATTAATTAAGAGAATTTTGTGGGTATTTTCCTGGATTATAATTTGATACCTAGGTAAATTCATATGAATAATACTCATTTAAAATCGCAACAATAAATTCTGCAAGTAATTTCCTTGGTAATATATTCCCAGGTAAATTTCCATGAAACATTTTGGGAAAATGCATAAGTACCCCCCAACCTATGACCGAAATTCCAGAGACACACTTATACAATACTAAGGTCCTATTACCCCCGAACTTATTTTATAAATAATTTTCTACCCCTTTTTGGCCTACGTGACACTATCCTTAAAAAAATTTATAGATGGGTGGCTCCTTCTGCAGAATTTCAGCTGTCATCTCTCTCGACCTCGTCCAAGCCTATTTCCTGCAAATATAACACAATAAACATTAGTTCTAATACAAAATGGCCCTAGACACACACAACTCTTAAGTGAAATGTATTATAAATACCGTAAACGCACGATATATCATCTACTAGACTCAACTCGTATACTCGTGAGACTGATTGACCATGCGCTTTGATACCAAGTTGTCACTACCTAAAATCACAAGTCGTGATGACACCTATGTTCCCAACCGATAGGTAAGCCAACCTAATAAGTTAACCAATTCAACTTAAAATATGGAAAAATAAATAGCAAGAAATATCTTAAATACTAAGTCTTTTAAATAAAATACAGAAAATATGAAATACCATCCTAAGATTTAGTGTCATAAGTACATGAGCTTCTAAACTCCGATGCAAGTCTGGAACTAAATGACAAACCTAGATGTAAGAAGTGTTCAGTCTGAATAATAAAATAAAATAATAACTAAAAACATAGAGGGAGGTGTGGGTCACGAAACAACCAAGCAGCTCACCACAACTCCAAGATAACTCAAGCTCAACTCTGAAAGATCCACGAAATGCATTTGAATTCAAAATCCAACCACAAAAGAGTGGAGCAAGTGTAGTATGAGTACAAAACCACATGTACCTAGTATGTCTCATAGACCGACAACACGGAAGTACTGAAATGAGTATATAAGAAATTCATCCTTTAATTTTACAATTTTACATTACACATATCAGTCAAGATTCATCAATTAGGATAATCAATTTCATGTAATGTCACGCCCCAAACTCAAGGGGCGCAACTGGCTCCTAATGCCAAAACTCAGGCCCGAGCCGACCCTGCTGAACCATTTGCTACTAGATCATGGCATCCACACACAATCAAGAAAACAAACAAGTATATCTCGGCTTAAAATTAAGCCCTTGGCCGGCAAGGCCCCTGTCAATAGATCTATAAAAGAAACAACTACTTCCAAGAGTTCATATAAAGAAATAGCCAACTAGCACAAAAATCCTGATTGGGCCGTCGAGGCCACCATGACCTCTATACCGAAACTGAAAGAAGGTATATATCAAGACAATACATCAAACAACTAACAAGCTTCAGCAAACCAACAAACTAGGCAAGCATGACCATAATGTAGCTATGCACCCCACACACCAGTCTGCAAGCCTCTAAGAGTAGTAAAGATTGGTGGACAGGGCTCCAGCCTACCTATAAAATATATACAACAAAAGCTAACAAACCTCCTAACTTTGACAACTCCGGAGGAAAGGGGATAGTCAATCGGATAGAAGTCAATCCTGTTGCTGATGAGGTCTATCGGGACCTGCAGGTATGAATGCAGGTATCCTAATATACTGGAGTAATCCGATAAATAAATCAAGGATAAGATAAGTGTACTGACCTGCTCC
Organism: Solanum acaule; assembly: GCA_036250505.1. Taxonomy (NCBI): domain Eukaryota; kingdom Viridiplantae; phylum Streptophyta; class Magnoliopsida; order Solanales; family Solanaceae; genus Solanum; species Solanum acaule. The sequence continues at coordinate 9,487 of JAJOOR010047239.1, forward strand.
TAAATCTAAACATATAAAAAATAATAAAACAACAACCTAACCAAGCCCCCATAATCTTGGCAGGTACAAACAACACATAAGACCACCAACCCAGGCCCCCATAAGCCCAGAAGGTGCTAATCAGTCTATATACCCCTATCGGTAGTCCCCTAGCCCTGTAGGCAGTCACATAGATCTATTAGGCAATAATATAGCCCCGTAGGCAACACATAGCTCTCTTAGGCATCAATATAGCTTATAGATAACTCATAGCCCTCTTAGGCAACAATATGGCCCTGTAGGCAGCACATAACCTTCTTAGGTGTCAATATATCCCAGTAGGCAACTCATAGCCCTCTTAGCCATCAATATAGTCCCTTAGGAAACTGATAGCCCTTCTAGGCATCAATATAGCACCATAGATAGAACATATCCCTTCTTGGCATAGATCACATTCCTGCAGCTAACCACAATAGCCCCAAGGGCAACAATAACAATCCAATAGGCTAAAAACGAGCAATTTAGCTATAAGCAACCTATACGAATAGCCTCTAAGTCGTGTTCAATATAGGGACGCTACTAACTGAATAAGAATCTCGACAAAGGAGGATTATATCCACTCGAGCAGCTAACAATCAACAATAGTGGCTACAAGTATAACAACGACAACAACCCAATTACATTGCCCCTAAGCTTAAGGAAACATGTCGTAAGGAGGGAATAACCTTTACATACCTTTTTCGCTGAATTCATGTGGCCTACCAAATTTTACTCACAACCCCGCTTGATACTACAACAAGGCATGACCATAATCAACACACAAGAATAGAAGATACTACGATAAAAGATATGTATTTCCGTCGCAAATTGCTATATGCGGCTTATCAAAGCTAGAGTCGATGAAAGAAGGGCCTTACCTTGATATTCAGTTCGTATTACACCTCAAAATCTTAAAATATGTGCAAACCCTTGATGTCCCAACACCAAAGTATGATATTCTACGAAATCGATAAAACAAATTATACCATGATGACGAGTTCAACGCGTAGAACAACTTTCGTCAAGGACTTTAGTTGAGAAAATCTATAATTTGGTTGATCCTAGAAATGAGTTTTCTAAGTTTTCAGGTTTTTAACTAAAAAAATGAAGAAAAAATCGAAGAAAAATATATATAAAAAGTTCCACCGACCTAGGACTCCACCTCACGTGCCTGCTTGCGCAGTCTCGCAAAAACGCGAATATCTCTCTATTATGAAGTCGTATGAACAAACGGTTTGATGCGTTGGAAACTAGACTAATATATCTTAGATTTGATAGGTCGTGGGCACCATAAATCTTTATAGATTGGGAGACAACCTTCGAGACATTTGACCCAAATTTCATAGAAATCTTTAAAAAGGAACTTACGATAACTTTCGCCAATTTTTATTTTGCAACTTACCTAACTTCAAAAC
>JAJOOR010047240.1:0-11730 GCA_036250505.1 Solanum acaule
GACCTATTACCTCCATAGACTATTTAATACCGTATTTTTTACCCCCTGAACTATTTAATAGTGTATTTTAAAGGTATATATGTGCCCACGTGGACACAATACTATTTATAATTTTGCATTATTTTTTATGTCCACGTGGGCAAATATATATGTTTAAAATACAGTATTAAATAGTCTAGGGAGGTAATAGGTCCTCATGAAAGTTTAGTATCGCAACAGCAAATCCGACCAAAGTTGAGGTATTTTTCAGACTATTATCCCTATCTTTTACAAAATATTATTACTCAATTAATATTTGAGTAAAGCTATAATAGAGAGGTAATTTTACCAAAATGTGTACTTGGTTGTTATCATGAATGATGGTTATATATACTTCAGTAGAATAATTTATTTTTAATATATGAATAACATCACATATGGTGAACAATATTTCATTTCATTAAGTTTCTACCTTATCTTTGTGAAACTGTAGTCTTCTCTTTTTTTCTGCCGCATACATATCATATAGTTGTTGTCTAATGAAAGTATCTAGTATCTTATAGAAGTTGTATCATGATATAAAATATTTAAATTTTTCAATAATAAAAATTAATAGATGAATAAAATGTAAAGTATTATTTATAGAATCATTAATTTGAGTTAAGATCATTTTATGATCAATCACTATTTTCTTATCTATTTTTATATAGCTAGTAAGGAGTCTATCTTGTGACATAAAGAAACATTATATGGAACAATGTATAGAGACGAAAATATATGTTCATGCTATATTCACTCTAGTGTTCCATTTGATTCAAATCTCTTGCCACCAACACTTTATTTTCTCCGTTCATTTTTACTTACATATCTATTAAAAGTAATTATTATTATGGCTATATTATCATATTATAAGTAAAAGTGAAAGTCTACTTTTGAAATAGTGAATTTAACTTCAAAACTAATAATTAAATAGACTACGTTGATACCCATTGTTTTAGAAAAATTAGGAAGAAATTTCTTCGTTTGAGGGAAAAGAATAAAAATAAAAAAACAACGAAGAAATATCTTACCCAAATCATATGCCTTTTTTCATATCTGTTTAATATTATTGTCTCTCCCACAACTTTTCGTCAATTTTTACAAATAACACTTGAGATTTTTTAAGAAGAAGAAGAGTAGAGAACTTAAAGAAATTGTTGTCTAAAAGTGTGAGGAAACCCCTCTTTTTATAGCTACCAAATAGTAGAATGAATAGGTTTTAATTGTGCCTTATCCGAAAAATCACAACCTTTCGAAAAAGTCACTACTTATCGGGAAAGTCACAATCCTTTAAAAAAGGCAAAATTCATCAGAAAAGGCACAACCTTTTGGAAAAGTCACAACTCTTCGAAAAACCATAACCTTGGGAAAAGTCACAACTCATTGAAAAAGTTACAACCCATCAATAAAAGTCACAACCCTTTGAAAAAGTCACAATCCTTTAATTTGAAAGGTATCTACTTTCAATATAATAAAATTAATTAAATTAATAAATAAAATAAATTGAGTATTTTTAATTGGGGGTATTATAGTAATTCAACATTCAAGTTTGGGAGTTCATGCTTTTAAGGTAGTATAGATATAGATATAGATATAGATGTATGTATTGTATTATTTTTTATAAGAGTTTTATAAACTATTAATATTTTAATGGAGATAGTAAATCTAGTTATGCCGACAAATTATTATTATATGAGATAGACATTATTAGAAATATTTTTTTATTAATTATGATATATTGAAAGAGCTATATATATTTTATAAAAAATCTATGTAATACCCGGATGCATATAATGGGATAAATATTATATTAATCATTAAGTGGATGATGTGGACAATTATTGTTCATTTAATCGTTGGCTATATATAAAAGTGTTGCAAGTATTATATAAAACAAAAGTATTATGTTACTTTTTCATCGCTACAGTGATCTTTATTACTTATAATTAAACTAGTTACTATAGCTTGTGCGATGCACGGGCCCAATAACAATAATTTTTATAACAATCAGTTATATTTTATAATATTAATATTTGTAATAATATTCATATTTAAACATGATACTGCTTTAAAGTGGGCTTAATGTTAAACGTAATTTATAGCAGAAAGATAACTTAATTGCAGTGAAAGAAAATTAGCAATCACACAAGTAATTTTTGTCTTTTTTATATCAACAACGCAACTGCTACAACAAAATGTTCTTTGAATTTTTAAATAAATCTTACCATTGAAAAATAGTAGGAAATTGTCAGATACTCTTTTCGTTTATTTTTATTTACCCATTATACTAATATATTTTTACTTTTACTTCTCACTTTTAACATATCAAGATTTATTTATTGCTTGAAATATTTTACCTCAACATTAATTAGTTATTTCAAATAATATTTTTAGAAATTAAGATTATATATCAATTAATATGAATATTATAGTAAAATATTTATATTAATCATAATTTAAGACACATGCAAAATTTAAAACGGATCATTAAAAATAACGAAATGAGAATAAAATATAAACAAAGACAATATTTAGATGTTAAAAATGGCAAATAAAGATTGATATTCACAAGAATGGGTATTTGAAGAACTTACGATTGCAGGTAGAATGACCATTGAAGTGGACCCCAATTAATTGTACTAATTACTACTATGTAGTACACCCCTCGCCTCATATTAGTTGATCACTTTTCATTTTGTAAGGTGATTGATAACGTTCAAATGTCCTCTTTAAAACCACTTAAAAGGGATAGTAGTCGTAGTCAATAAAAACCCAATGAAGAGTCGGGGTCGAATCCCACGGGGTATGGTACATCGTAGAGAATTCTTATCAAGAAAATTGGTTTGTAATATCATTCATTTGTAATAGTAAGAACAAATGGGTCAATGATTCAACCAATTTAATCAAAAGTTTTGGTTAACAATTATCAAAATTAAACTAAAATTACGGATATCTCAAGAATCAACAAGCAATCTAGGGGTGCGGGGATTGAAAATCAATCTCACATTAGGGTAACTGTGAAGCTCTATAGCGATGATCATTCATGAATAGGCAAATTCATCTTCAATGATGCTAATCTTATTTCGATCTCATAGCATCCTTGCATAGAATCTCCTTTCGATCTCATATGTATGCCAATCTAAACAACCCAATACCTTACTATATTCTCTCTTTGGATGCACAAATAAAGAAAATAGATTCGACCCATAACCTCTATTTTGAATCAAGTTACAAACATCAAACCTAAATTGCTAGTATTGGACTAACTACCCACTCCAATCAATCTCTTTTGACCATTAATCAGAGATCGGAAGTAGGAATTAAGTTTACAACCTTAACCCATAAATTAACCTCATGCTAATTAGCCCAAATTCATGTATGAACAACAACAAAACATAACATAACACAATACCACTACATTAAATCAACACCCAACCCCATAATTGCACCCCTAGATTTTGGAGTTTTTGCCACCATCACAAAAAGTAAAGAAATTAAACCTTCCATGATGGGTAACATGAAATTAAGAAATTACAAGCAAATCCACTTTGGATTCAACTTCAATTTGTCAAATTCAAAAGCAAAGTTGAAAAACCCAAAAAACTATAAAATGTTCTTCACAAAGTAAAAGGGGTTCTCTCAAAACTCACAATATTCAGAACTCTTCCAAAATCTCTCTCCCAAAAAACTAAAAGAACTCTCCTTTGGGCTATTTATAGTTTCTCTAAAGTTGGCCCAAAAACTCAATATGTGTCTCAGTCGTGATATTAGTCGGGCTCCCTGAAATCCTTCGGTAAATCAACAGGAGCTTTAGCTCGCCTTTTCTTGCTCTAGTCTTTAGGTGTTTGAACCTCAGTCAGCAAACTCGTTTGAGTTTTCCTTTCATGTTCGGTGCATCGCCAAGTACCACCTTATTTCACCTTTCGAGCCTTCAATTTTTCTCCTTGCATCGTCATTTTCGGCGATGATCAACAATGTCTCTTTTCTCATTCGGCGCATCGCTTTCTCCTTTGGAGATCGCCCACCTGTCTTGATAGACACAAGTTTTGAGCACTGTCATTTTGGGTGAGGTCATTCTCACTAGGCTATCCTCCTTTCTCGTTTTGCAATCATCAATGTATAGTTTGCACTTCTTTTTACATATTTGGTCATTCTATCGGACAACAATCATTGCCTTGTCCATTAGCCTTCATAACTGCAGATCATCAACATATCATCATAATGGGAAAAACTTAGGCATTGAGGACACTAATTATTGAGCTAAATAGACCTCAAATTTGTGCAAATCCATCACTCATCAACACCCCCAACTTAAACTTTTGCTTGTCCTCAAGTAAATAAAGAACACAATTAGTTCAATAAGGGTGTCTACAACAATATTCAATGAGAGCTAACATGCAAGTGTCATAAAGAGACTACTCTCAACGACATGCTACACTCAATCAAATGATGACTAGTCGGTCTCAACACAAGCTCAAACTCACTTTAGCTTCTTGTCTAATGCAAGACCATGTTTCGATAAATGCATTCAAGTGCCTTCACATCAAGAACGATTTCATGTTATCACAAAGAAAATCAACAAAGATATAAGGATTTAATGCAACTCTCACTCTCTCAAAAGAGAAATACATGCAAGCTTTGTCATATAGGTTTGCCCATATTTTTCAATCATCACACAAACTAGGTCATGCAAGATCTCAAGGGTCTTTTAGGCTTGTAATGGGGCTGAGGGTTAAGGTATGATCAATTTGACTTGGTGACTTCACCTTTTAAAAGCATTGTTGCAATCATCTTCGCCTCTTCTCAAGTTCTTTTCATTCTTTTTCATTTGAGAACTTAGACTTTGACTTTTCACTCAATTATTTGAAATCCCCTTTATTTCATCACTTCTCTTTTTCATTTCCTTTTTTCAAGATGTTTTCATCATAATGATTTTTTTATAAGGAGGAGTTCCATCTTTTTGCAATAAACTTCAAAGTTGACTATCATTTCATCTTTATTTGCTCTTCATTTGGCTTTCTTTCCTCCTTCCTTTCCACACCCCAACTTAGGATTTTTGTCTAAGTTGGCTATTCAAACATTACAATGCTTCAAAAAGGATTTTAGATGAGAAGGTAGAGATATTTTGGCTCAAGAGGCTTTCTTTTGGTTTTGACAACAATTGGGTTAGGCTCAAATTGTGCCAAAATGGATGCACACCCTCACAAGGTAGTCACAAACCATTATGGATATTTGGGCTCTCTCTTTGAATTATTGCCCAAGATCACGCCTCACATTTACCAATATTTAAACAATTGGGCTAACAAGGCAAATTTTAGGACTCCACACACATGCTTTCAAGTAAGGCCTCACCACACATGGCACTTAGAAATACACTCATTTAGCACATCCCGAAAAGATCAAAAGTGTACCTGCGATGTTTATTGCAAGACTCACATCAAAACACAGCTAGTCAACAAAAGACTCAAAGAGATCTCTCAAAAGCACAATCACATCAATTTCATTCTTGCAACTCCATACATCATGCTTATCATAAGTACTATTCAAGACATCGATATTGAAGAAAATCTATCCTCAAACCATTATTAATGAAAACTTAAAGTATTTCACAATTTTCAAAACTCATAGGGGGGTTGCATAATTGAGAGAAAATAAAAAAGAAGCACAAGAGATACACCAAACCAAATGAAACACTACAATATAAACAAAAGTAACCCAATACAATCATCCAAAACTAAAAGTACAAAAATACAAAGCAAAAAAAAGATAATACTCAAAGGCCCTCACCCACAAAAGAGAAATAAGTAGTGTCCTCAATGCAATGATAAAAAAGTATGGGAGGCTGAGTAAGAGGGTCCCCTGAAAGGCTAAGCCTGTGAAGCACTCTTATCTGGAGTCTCCATAAGGGAAGCATCAACCAGGGCATCAATACCCGACAATAGGATCACCGAAGACAGTAGTGAAGTCTAATCTGGAGCATGAGTACCTGTAACAACACTCGGAGGAGGTGGAGTTTAAACAGACTCCACTAGTACCAACCATTGAAGTCTCCCGAAAGGATCTCTCCAGATTCGCCTGAACAATGACCTCATCGATCACTCCTCAGATCCTCTTCATCCGTCTACTCAGCCAAATAATCATCAACCCTCGTAATATCCTCATCAGTATAATCAACACTCAAAGCTATCTAAGGCTGCACACTGGAGTAGGCTCGCCGCTAGGCATCAGTGGTGGCATAGAGGTAGGTGCATTTGGTAGGGGAACCTCGCATTATAGCATCGAGGTGTCTGTGGACTACCACTGAGTCACCTTCTCTCGCAAAGTAGCGAGCTCGCCCCTCATGGTGTCAAGTGCACCAGAACTGCCTTCGGTCTGATTCTGCGCCTTCAATTGCGCAGAAAGGTTATCTAACATCACACCATGGCTCTCAACCAACCTCTTACATCTAGTCACCATGTCTCTCAAAGAAGCCAAGGCTCTCTCAATAGCCGTATCACTAATCCTGGGCATGTCCATCTCAACCCTCATGGCTCTAACATCCACCAATCATGCAAGACTACCCATTTGATAAATCAACATCTGGGTAAATGGGGGACGATTGATAGGAGTGGACGTATGCCTAGTAACAGAAGCAACAACAAACACAATAGTAGCAGGAGTAGTAGTAGAAGAAGGCACACCAGAGGGTGTATATATACTTGCATGCTCTGAATGTCACTGGAAGAGGCCAGTGTGATACTCACAGACTTCCCCCAAAAGGGAACTTTTTCCCTCTCAAACAATTGAGTAATGAGAACCAAGAAAGGAATAGAGGTTTGCTCTTGCCTAGTCCGTAGGAACATCTCCTCTACAAAGATGGTACCGACATTGGTTTCCTCCTTGTCAATGATAGTGCACACTAGCACTACCTTAAGATTCCAAAGGATTGATTCGTTCTAGGAAGGCATCATGTTGCTTTTTATAAACCCGAACCAATATCGAGCCACAATTTTAAGGTTATTCTTCTATATCCTTGCGCCTCCAGTCATCTAAAAGGGAGAAGAATCATTAGATATCAATGGGGTTAATCACCCTTTTAAGGCATCAAGATCCTGATTTATCTAGATCTGGTAGGTATCAACATGCGTAGAAAGGGTGCATAGTACTATGTTAATCTTACTTACATGACACTAAACAATATTTCCCCGCACTTCCACTTTATCCAAGGGTTTTCAAACAGTACCCTTTCTCTTCTTTGGAAGGGCCTTAGCATACGCATCGTAGAACTCCCTAACACACTTCGGCACATAGGATTTTCTGAGCTTTGTGAACTTCTCAAACTTGTAAAATTTGATAGCTTCCCATATAACAGGGTAGTCACTCATGACTCCATTAGTTGAGAGCCTACGCTCCTCCAGAATAGTTCATTCTCTTTCTACCTTGAGCCTATTAAAGGCCGTTGGAGATATGATCGGGAGAACATAAGAGGCAGGGGTTGGATCTTGTGGAGGCGATGCTAACTTGGAGCAAATATTTACCTGCTTCATGGCAATGTATTTTCAAATTTTCTTACCCCCACTACTAGGGTTCTGTGGATTGGCTTGTTGAACAAGAGGAGCCTCTGAAGGTTCATTAATAGAAATACTCATGTGTGTCTTCAGAAGAGAAGGATGAGGAGAGTCTCTGTTCAACTCAGTGTCTGAAGTCACCACTTATTTGCCTTTTGTTCTAGCCATTACCTTCAAACCACTCATATTCAAACATAAAATTTGTGAAGGTTAGTTGAAATCAAACTCATTTAGGAAACAACTCAAAAATTAACATGAGGCTCGCCGAATGGGAAAGAGGATTGCCTAATAGGATAGGCCAGCTCAAGTGAGCTCGTCGAATTAGAAAGTGGCAATTATCAAAGGGAACAGGCACAAAGGGTGGACTCAATTCCAACTTGGCGATTCACCGAGTTGGTTTCGGCAGGCTAATACAAACCCGGTGCAATTTGAAAAGAAACAAGCATCAAGGGTGATGTTCACTCCTACTCGGCAATTTACCAAACAGGTTTGGCGATCTAAGACAAGATCGCCGAATGGAACAGTGCCGCAAGTCACATATTTGCTAAAGAAGGTGAGCTAGGGCTTACTTGGCGATTCGCCTAACCTTATTGGCTAAGCTAAAACAAGCCCGCCGAACAGGAGATGTTCATCCAGTGTCTAATTTTTACAGCTAAACCCAACATAATCAACAAATTACTAGTTCCCCAACATCATTAAAACCCATTTATATGTTTATCTACTCATGGGTACTCAGATTTCCTCCCTAATATTTCAAAGTATTGCTCAAATTGACGATTCACCCTTAAGAATGTCGTCACTCTGTCTATCATTAGGAAAAATCATGTAGCTGGGTCAACACCGAGTTATTTAGACTTCACCCAAATCAAATTAAGCTAAGACCCAACAAATATACCAGTTCAATTTCACAATTTAACCAACACATTTAGGATTAGAAAATCATAGGAAATAAGATCATGGCATAGTTCAATATGCACAATACAAGGCTACCTAATCAAATCTAACAATCAAAATCAACAAATGGATTCAATCCCATACCCATATTGCAACTTAAAGCTCAAAATTCTCAACAAAAATTGAGAACCTACCTTAATAGGAAGTCGAACTCGGGAATAATAGAGAAAGGGGATTGTGTTGACAATCAAAGCAAGGAAAAACACTCCTCGAACTTTGAAATCACGCACTAATGACTCATAATCACTCAAATGCATTGTAAGAGAAGGAGAAGAAAAGGCCTAAATATATCAAAGGGTTTGATTGTTGAATTTGAATAGACCCTTGGCCTTTTAATATTTGGCCCGTTCGACGGTCACAACTAACACACCAAAAGTGTTTGGAGAATCACTAATTAGAGCTCAATCTCGCCGAACATGCCTGAAAAAAATACCAAACTTGAAGGTTGATTCAGTAGACCCGATAAAGTCTGCATAGTTCACTTTGGTGGATTGTCGTATGGAGCCAAATTGACAGTGCACTTTTCCTCATGTTCAAGCTCAGAAGGCGGACAAGAATGAGTTTGCTCAACACATTTTGCGAATCATTGTTTAGGTTTTAACATCGCCTAATGTTCCCTTTTTCAACCTTGCAACTTCTTTTCAACCTGCATTCACAACACACGCTATTGAAAGCAATAAAAATAAAAGTAAAGACTTGGGTTACCTCCCTAGAAGCGTCTTATTTAACGTCAAGGCACGTCATAGTTCTCAACTCCTCAACATTCATTTTTGGGATTTGGGACGATGTCACTAGGAAACGTTCCCTTTTGCCTTAGATTGAGATAGGTGGAGAACTAGCACAATTGGGTCTCCAGCTTCTTGATAGATACTGAATGAGAGGTCACCATTTGAGATAAAGTGGAGAAGTCATTTTTCAAGTCCTTCAAAACTTTGTTAGATCCTTCAACCTTATTAAAGATCGTGTTGAGCATTGCCTCGGTTCGACTTCCTTCTTGCCTAGATAGGTGTTTTGCCATTGACGATCATAGGGAGGAACATATCTATCTTTGTCAACCTCTCTGTTTCTTTAATTTTCACCTCACCAATATTTCCAACTACTATCTCTATCCTTGTTTCAACCTTGGTTCCCACTTATCATTGATAATTGGTGTGAGAACCCCCTATTTGGTTTCCCAAATACGGAAGTTCTTCATTGTATAATGCCTCAAAATTGGCATCATTCGGGTACTGTCCGATGTTGGTTCCAACTGCATTTACCATCTTAAGTCCACCTCCTATGACATGTTTGGAAAACAAATCAAGTTTGGTCATGTTTTCATCTCGTTCATGGTCCTTCTAAACTTGTTCTTTGCTCATGCCAGTTGTATAGTAGGCACATGATCCTTTCTAGTATGCCATGCTCGGTTTACTTTGGTCATGTTGTCAAGCAACAAAACAGCCACATCATACGGTTTTCTCATTAATCTTCCTTGGACTAATTGATCAGTCATACCTTTATTGACGAAATCAAGGCTGCAATAGAAGTACTGCAACAGAAAATCATCCAGAATACCATATGTTGGACATTGCAATAGTATTTTCTTGAACCGTAACCAAGTTTCATGTAGAGGTTCACCTCCTATGCACTTGAAATTTTAGAATTTGGGTTCTTAGTTCACCATCTTTGAAGGAGAAAGAATCTCCAAGAAAGCATTAGTTAACTCTTCCCAAGAAGTAATAGAGTTATTCGGCAACTCAGCTAACCACCTTGAAGCTTCACCCATCAAAGAGAACGAGAATAACCGCAACCTCATGGACCCTTGAGAGATGTCCTTGAACATAAATGGTCCATACACTTCCACAAAATTGATAAGGTGTTCATTGGGATCTTTATGAGCTAGACCCCCAAACATTCCTCTTAGTTGGAGCAACTGTACCATTTTTCCAGTTATGTGAAACACAACCCTTCCGGTTATGGGATGCATATGGATGGCTCCCGTGGTTTGAAAAATATTCACATGCATACCGTTAAAATCACCATGTTGTTATTTTGACCATAGTGACTATCGTTGTCACTACTATGGTCACTCATTGTATAAGTCCTGCAAATCAACCAACAACAACACAAAACAACAATCTACTACAACTAAACAAAATTATAAACTAATTTATCAATTAGAATCATCAACCACCACTCTCCAGCAGCGACGCCATTTTTTAAAACGCTCAAATGTGCTCTTTAAGCTAATTAAAAGGGACAACATTCATAGTCAATAAAAAACCAACGAAGAGTCGGGGTTGAATCCCATTGAGAATGGTATATCGTAGAGAATTTTTATCAACAAATTTGGATTTTAAAATAATTCATTTGTAATAGTAAGAACAAGTGGGTGGAGGATTCCACCAATTTAATCAAAAGTTTTGGTCAACAATTATCACAATTAAACAAAAATTATGGAAATCTCAAGAATTAACAAGCAATCTAGGGGTGTGAGGATTGGAAATCAATGTCACATAGGGGTGTGATTGTGCTGCTCTATAGCGATGAACATTCATGATTAGGATAAGTCATCTTTAATGACACTAATCTTCTTTCGATCTCATATCATCCTCGCATAGAATCTCCTTTCGATCTCATCTATATGCCAATCTAAAAAACTCAATACCTTAAGGGGTGTGATTGTGCTGCTCTATAGCGATGAACATTCATGATTAGGATAAGTCATCTTTAATGACACTAATCTTCTTTCGATCTCATATCATCCTCGCATAGAATCTCCTTTCGATCTCATCTATATGCCAATCTAAAAAACTCAATACCTTAAGGGGTGTGATTGTGCTGCTCTATAGCGATGAACATTCATGATTAGGATAAGTCATCTTTAATGACACTAATCTTCTTTCGATCTCATATCATCCTCGCATAGAATCTCCTTTCGATCTCATCTATATGCCAATCTAAAAAACTCAATACCTTAAGGGGTGTGATTGTGCTGCTCTATAGCGATGAACATTCATGATTAGGATAAGTCATCTTTAATGACACTAATCTTCTTTCGATCTCATATCATCCTCGCATAGAATCTCCTTTCGATCTCATCTATATGCCAATCTAAAAAACTCAATACCTTAAGGGGTGTGATTGTGCTGCTCTATAGCGATGAACATTCATGATTAGGATAAGTCATCTTTAATGACACTAATCTTCTTTCGATCTCATATCATCCTCG
>JAJOOR010047241.1:0-11512 GCA_036250505.1 Solanum acaule
TCTTCTAATTGTTGTACTTCCTTTTTTGCTTGTTGTTTTATTCTTTCGATTTTCGTCTTTCTATCTATTTCTTCATTTTCTTTTGTTATTCTTACCATGACAGTTAAACTATCTTCTAATTTTACAGTTTCTTTTTCTAACATTAAACTTAAATTGGATTCTTGTTGTTTCTTCTTCAATTCAAGCTCCTCAATCTTTCTGCTCAAATAAAAACAGATATAGATGTTTATATATCACCAATGTAAAAGCTTAAAATTACAGTATAGAATCACCAATACATTCACCTTTTCAGCTTTCCAACTTCTACTTCCAACTATTTCAAAGCAGGATAAAATAGGATAGGACAGAGATTTTCTGTTTGTTCATACTTGTTGTGCTTACTCATATTAGTTTTTGTTCTCTATTTAGTCAAATTTATTTTATAGTTTACCCTATCTTTAATGTAAAAGTCAACTTTTGATAAATTCATCACTTACACATCATCAAGAGGGACATTAATAGATTCCATTGAGAGGTTCTTCTTTGCGTAAACTCAAAGAAAGAAAAGAAAAGAAGAGGAATACTCAAAAGTAGTGGCAACAACTGAATTACCAAATTTAAGTCAATCTGTAAATTCTAAAGCTTACATAATAATACATATATGTGTGACAAGTAGGAGAAAAATAGACGATACAGTTATTTGAAGGATATTCAGAGGAGAGCGGCCCTATAGAGCAAGGCTCCGACTACTTTGTACATTTGTTAACTTTTGCAAAGTAGATGGTTTTGCTAGTTCAGGACCTAATTGTTCACCATAGTCAGTCCTAGAATCTTGGAGTAGAATTTTTTTTGGTATAGGTTATGTAGAAACATGTCTCTTCACATATTTACTACCACAACTGATATATAAGAACTTACATAACTGTATATATTTTTGTTTTTAGGATGTATACGACTATATGTTCACCAAACATAATCAAATTCATGTGTAAGTGCTAGAATTCCTGTGAAGAAAAGAAAGAGAAGCAATAAAATAAATTCAATTACTTCAACTCTTCAAGCATATCATCAAACAACTTGACTGCATTACATTGCACATAAAAATTCTTCCTATGCCCTCCAAAATTTGACTTCTTCTTAGAAAATTTTGCAAGCAAACTATTATAGAACTATATTTGTGCAGCTTTCTTCATTGTTCTATGTAAGCTCTTTTTTTTATTATGGTGGATTATTCTTAGGTATTAGACAATGATATTACAAAATGGATATATACAAGAACGGAAATGAATATTATATCAAAAGTCATTTTTACTGTTACGATATATTGCATATTAATAATGTTTAGCAGTAATATAGAAAATGTAACTCTTTAGCTTTGGAATTATAGGCATATCAGTTACATGAACCTGCGCCAATGAATTATTCTCATATGAGGAATTTGATCAAATAATCAAATTCCTCAAAATTAATAAAGAAATACGATTAAGAGCACCCGAAAAGAAAACAAAGTACAAATTCAAGAACTTCATAAGTAGAATGAAAACGAAATACAAATTCAAGAACTTCAGAAGTAGAATGAAGATGTCAAAACTAGTAATTTCTAAGAAAGATAGAATCAAATGCTTACATACTCACCGATTTATATTTGTAAGAACAGGACCAACAAACAGAAAGAACAAAGAACATAGTTTACAATAACTTATGGTCATGCTAAATTCTAGCAAAATGTTATATCCAACAGAGTGATAACAAAGAACGAGAAGAAGGATGACATATTCACCGTGTGTTTGAATTTATCTTCATTGCCACTGCTCGTAGATTCTCCGATTCCTCTAAATTCAAAATTCTTCGAATTGTTTCTCCCGTCTCTAGGAAAAAGGTGAAGAAGGATTAGGGAAATCGCCACATGACATTGATAAGGTTATTGGAGAATTTTTGGGTGAAATTGAGAAGGAGAGAAACCAGGGTTTAGGGTTTAATTTTTGAGTAGTGCTTTAGACAAAGAGCAACACAAATTTTGGTTTAGGGAAAAACGTTTTTATGTTTGTATTGAGTGTTTTTTTTTTTTGGCCAATTAGAAATTGGAGGGAGAGTTCAATATGTGGGAGGTAATACAATATTTTGGTGAAAACTTTAAGATAATTATAAGGCAATACTTATCAAGTGTTGCTTTTAGAATTATAAAAATAGCACACTTTAAAAGTGTAATCATATGTGTAAATAAGATTTGCTAATTATGTAATGATTTGGCAACACTTATAAAGTGTTGTCCAGATTTAGTGTGGCCTTATGACTAAAATGTTGTAGTGTGGCCCTTTCATGTGTAATGTATCTTGGGTCGGTAGGACTAATGTTGGTGGCCCTCTCAAATACAATAATGTAATGTAAATGAAACTACTCTATGGGAATGTAGGCTAAGCACTGAGAGGATATGGTAAGATGGAGGTTCTCCCTACGTTAGGCCGGATTTCAATGAACATCTTTCTTATCCCATAAAGACGTTCCCACATAGGTCTATCTAGTAGATCCACCAAAGCTATTGTTACCGGTCTTACCTTAGGCAAGTAGACCACCTATTTATGGTGTGGGGCTTCATGACACCGGATTCCATGTCTAGCTTACATGGTCTATGTCGGTTAAACGCTTACTCCAATCATGTGAGATGTGCACTTTAGTTACTTTAGCGGTTCTATGAAGTGTGGGTGGTAGTATAGGATGCCATCCATGCATTGCACGAGTAGGCTTTGCGAGGGCTATAGTGAGTTCTCTAATGTCTTATGATGACATGAATGAATGTGCTCTTATGATGTAGTTAATGAGAATGATGATCTAATGTCTAATGAATGAAGGTGCTCAAAATAAAGTTAATGAAAAAAGGTTGACTTATATGGTTAGATGTAATGATGAATGCTATACTTGGATTGTATTATGAGTTACTTCCTTGTCATGAATTATTGTATATGAATGTGCCTTGTCTATGGTGACTTCAAGAAGTACTTAGTGTGAGTAGTAGTATGGGATGCTACTTGCACATTGCACAAGTATGACTTAGAGTTGCCCTAGATGATAGTCCTAATGTGTTGATGTGACTTATGTATGTGTATGGTGTAAAGATGGGAAGGTTGAATGGTAAGTTCACTTTTGGTGACCTTGAGGTGGTACTTGGTGTGGATAATGGTATGGGACGTTATTCATACATTGCACAAAGTATAGCTTGAGGGTTACTTGAGGTGAAGGCTTGATGTGAAGGTAACGGTTTATATGTTGATTATGTCTTGAATGTGAGAAATGACTTATATGTTGGTTATGTTTGAATATTATGCCTCTTATACTTATGTTCATGAAGGTTTTATCAAAATGGCATAAAAACATGACTTTTAAAGAAAATGTTCGTCTTAAGCATGGTTTTTGCATGGCTTCCATAGTTAGTACTTAATTGTGCTAACCCATATTTCTTCATCTTTTACCAAAGTGTAGGGTTTGGAGATGTGATGTCCTATACTTTTCTAAGAAGCTTAGAGTTGAAGATATGGTGAGTCCTCATAGTTTCGAGGACAAAATCCATTATGTTCCCATTATGTCTTTCATAGTATGTTTAGAGTTTTTGTATGGGCTATGACCCAAAGTTGTATTAAAAGTAATAGATGGTTTGAGACATAGTATAGAAAGTCTTCCGCTTGCTTTTATGAAAAAATGATTTCGATTGTAAAGAAAAGTTTTAAATTCCCCTTTATTTTCCTATGTTCTTATGTTAATGAGACCCCTTCGGGGTTGAGTACGCCGTGTCGCATCTAGGGGCTAGCCTTGGGTCGTGACACCTTTTTCTAAGTCAACTTGATCAATCGGGCAGCTGTGGATGAAAATCCTTCAACAAACCTCCTGTAGTAACCAACCAAACCTAAGAAACTTCTAATAGCAGTTAGAGAAGTGGGTCCGCCAGTGCTTTACTACCTCAATTTTCTGAGAATCCACTCGGATCCCTTCGTTGGATACCATTTGACAAAGGAAAGTGACCTACTATAACCATAATTCACATTTGCTGAACTTAGTGAATAATTGGCAATCTTTGAGGGTTTGTAGAACAACTCTCAGATAAGTCGCATGCTCTTCCTCATTTCGAGAATAAATGAGGATATAAGACGTTGACAAACAAGTTCAAATACTGTTTGAACACCCTGTTCATTAAATCCATGAAAGTTTCAGGAGCATTTGTTAGTCCAAAAGACATAACTACATATTCATAGTGACCATACTGACTCCTGAAGGCTGCCTTAGGGACTTTACTATCTTTGACTTTGAGCTGATATCATCTGAGATCTATCTTAGAAAAGAAACTAGCACCATGGCGCTGGTCGAACAAGTCATCATCCTAGGGATGGTATATTTAGTCTTGATTGTGACTTTGTTCAACCGACGATAGTCAATGCACATTCTGAGAGAACCATCTTTCATACGCATGAACAATTTCGGAGCACCCCATGGAGAGATGTTGGGTTTAGTGAAGCCTTTATCTAGAAGGTCTTTCAACTGTTCTTTCAATTCCTTAGGCTCAGAGGAGCCATTCTGTAAGAGGGAATGCAAATAAGGTGGGTACCTAGAAGGGGATCAATTTTGAAGTTGATTTCCCTTTCAGGAGGAACCTTGGGAAGATCTTCTGAAAATACTTCTGGAAGCTCATTCACCACTAGTACTGACTCAAGAGTTGGGGTCTCAGAGTTTGAATCCTCAGCTCGAACAAGATGATAGATATACCATTTGGAAATCATTTCCTGGTCTTAAGGTAAGAGATAAATCAACCTTCAAGCATGAGTTACTACCCTTCCACACTAAGACTAGCTCGTTTGGAAACTGAAATCGAACGATCCTAGTACTACAATAGACATAGGCATAATAAGAATGTAACCAATCCATTCCTAGAATGATATCAAAATCTATAATTTCTAACTCTACAAGGGTTGCTGAAGTGACTTTTTGGGAAAATATGACAAGGCAATTTCTGTATACCCATCTAGTTATAACTGGGTCACCAATTAGAGTAGAGACTGAGAAGGTCTTATGGATCCTCTTTTGACTTAGACCCATGAAACTCCGGAGGGTTCATCTAAGTGAAGTCCCAGATTCTTGCTGCAATAGTGTTAGTCTGCGGCGGAGCTGGGGCCACAATCTACTAATTGACCTCGATGGTTATGGCCTGAGCAAGCACTTGGAAAGCAGCCTTGAACTCAACATGCATGATTTTCTCATTTAATGGGTCTGTTGGAGCTGCTGGCTGATTCCTTGCGTTAGCTCTTGTGGGAAACATTTTCCAAATGTGAAGAGCATGAGTTAAAAGGAGATTAAATAGAGTTAATACTCTATGCACGAGCTGGAAAATAAAGAAGGGAAGTTTTTCTTAGAACGCGTGGTAGCCTCCCCTTCATAGGTGTGACGCGTTTCACACCCTTGAAAGAGACTCTACTTAGTGAGGCTTTTAGATACCCTAGGACTACCAAGTTTGTCACACCCCAAGGCTACCCCGTAGATGCAACACGGTGCTTAGTGTCACAAGTAACCCCAAGCTAACCTATGACATGACATATCTATACAAGTTCAATTAAAACATGCACTGTGCAGAAGCTAAAAATAGTTTAATATCTGAAATGGGGAAAACCCATCATAGCTGAATATATAAAATATATGAAGAGTATAGTGATGACTCAAAATAACACTAAGAACTCAACCTGAATCTACTCTATGTATGAAAGCCTCTAACTGATCTATGTTATTGGGACATCCCCCTAGCTAACTCTAACAAGACTAAAACTGAAAAGTGAATACTTAAAAGTAATGCATGTTTATCATCCTCGAACTATGAGGACTCACCACTAAAGTTGTTGAGTACAGACTGGAAGTCGAGCTATGCATGGTCTGGATGCTGAACACCTGAACGTATATCATACTGTGTTGAAGATACAACATGTTAAACTGAATACCGAAATAAATACTGAATACATGGTCAATGAAACATGTATCTAACTGTGGGAGATAATATTAACCGACATGAACCATGTGCGTTAAACGTGGAGTCTGATGTGTACGCCCAATCGAGAGGACCCAATATACCTTGCTAGGGTAGAAATACATGACTGTGGCATGATCACTAAAGCTGATGCACAGCAGAGGGGACTTATAAACCTACGGGGCACATAGTTCTGCGACTTGAGGGTACGCTAAACCCTCATCCAACTCAGTGCTAAGTTTACTCCTAACTGAATATAAAGCTAGAATGCAACTGTAATACTGAATAGCTCAACATACTAATAATTATCTTTGAATGCATCATACATACTGAATGGTATAGCATTCAAATTTTGAAGCATGATTGTCTCACTAATCCACCTAGCAAGTATAATCATGAAATAAGTTAGGGTTTCTATGTTCTATACATGGGACTATAATAATTCTCCAAGAAACATGTAATTAACATCATAGAAACTATAGCAGCTAAATTCCAATGGATCCCTAAGATTCGGGAACCCTAGGTCTAAACAATTTATGAAGAAGTTGAAGAATTGACAGAATTCTAGGAACCTAACGGGTGAAAGAACCCACTAGTGAAATCCGACATACCTCATGAAGTAAACTACGGAGAAGTCTGATACGCCCAAATTACACCTCCCTAAAGAACTATAAGTGGTCCTTGCCAAATAAATAACCCAACTTGTAGGTTGGGGTCGATCCCACAAGGAATATGGTTCAGACTAAAACTTAACTCACAATTATCTCCGTTTAGTCAAACTATTTTCGAGAGAATTAAACAGGGGGAATGTTGTAAATAAGTCACAGATTGTTGATTTGATGATTAAGTAACAAGTAAACAAGATTCACAATTTGAGTTATCAATGTAAGATGAAAACTAGGGTATATGTGTTCCCCAGAAGCTCTTAACACAATAATCCTAATAATAGTAATCATATCCTAGTGTTTGACATGCAAGGCGGATAAGTTATGTATTCCTACATGATTGGTAATCTTAGTATGAACTTTCACTTGCGACTTGGTAAATCTACGAGTGTGTGCTTTACTAACCCTTACCTTCACCCCATATTAGTCATCGTGTCAATTTAGTTGGGTTTTCACCCTTACTTTGATTGATTAAAGTCAGACTATTAGATAGAAGCAAATCCTTAACTAAATCTCTGTTGTTTAATCATTTTTTCATTCATTACCCTCTTGGTAAGGCAAGTAGGACTAAGGCGAGTTATAACATTGGCCACCGTTAAAAAGCATTCTAAATGAAAGGATTAACAATACATGCATAAACACTATTCAAGAATTACTTTAATTATTATTCTTACTTTGTTAATTGCACATGGTTCCCACAACCCTAGTTGTGGATTTAGCTACTCTAGCTTGAGAGTTCACAATTCATAATTATGTTAAAATAAATCATGAACTTACAATTAGAATATTTGTAAACCGAAATCTTGAATTGAAATTCAAAGTCAAATTGCATAAACAGACTTCCGGAAATTAAATTGCCCAATGTTTGCAAAATAATTCCAAAATACCAAAAACAAAAGTCTACAATAATGTCTAACCCCCAAAAATGGAATTTACAACTAATATTTATAGAAAACAAATCCTAAACCAACTAGGAAACAAAATAAGGAAATAACAGCTCAAAAGCGGTTTCAATCAACGACACGACCTACGGTCCGTGGTCTCCCTCGGTGGATCAACACTTGGGCAATATTTTAGGGCCTTCAGATGACGGTTCCACCTACAGTATGTGGATT
The DNA here is from genome assembly GCA_036250505.1 of Solanum acaule. Lineage (NCBI taxonomy): Eukaryota > Viridiplantae > Streptophyta > Magnoliopsida > Solanales > Solanaceae > Solanum > Solanum acaule. Next base: position 7,758 of record JAJOOR010047241.1, read on the forward strand.
GGACTACAATCCATCCTATCTCTTCGTGGTTTGAGTACTGAAAATCAGCTTTCTGACCATGACCTACGATCGTCCACCTACGACTTGTCAAAGGACCTACGGTCTGTGATTGGCTCCGTCAGTGGTTACTTCTGCACTTTTCAGCTCTTCTCTCAATCAAACCGCATCCAAGCCTATTTTCTGCTAGAATTACACAAAAACTTATTTGTAATAACAAGCTAGCCCAAGACACACAAAAACTCTAATTGAAATGCATCAAAAATACCGTAAACTCATGGTATATCAACACCCTCAACTTAAACTTGTTGTTTGTCCTCAAGCGACACACTAAAACTCTAAACGACACTTGTGTAGAAGCAAACATGCAAACTCAAGCAATCAAATGGCTTTCTCAATCAATTACATCACTTAGTGCAAATCTTTTCATCAAGACTCAACAAGCTAACTCATGTGGATCAAAACATGACCTAGACAGACTAATAAACATCACAACATACACATTTCACAATCACCAAGGTACCAAATCTCCAACAATGTAACTAGTGCCCTCACTTTAAGAAGATCATTTTTCACACAATAAGTATAATTTGAAGTTCAAGGATTCATTAAACACTCATGCTCAGAAGTGACTTCAAATAAAGTCAGTGCTCAATACCATAGGCTTGCCCTTATTTTCACTGTATAGACTCTCTAAACTAGTCACTAGGATCACTATAGGACTTTCTTAGCTTGTAACGTACGCTCAGGGTCATGTAAGATACATTTGGGTACCTTTAGTGACTTTTCTGCCCTCCTTGACATTACATTGGCTTTTTACCTCTTTTCTCAACCAATTCTTGACATATTTTTATTTTCTGCTCTTTTCCTTGACTTTCTTCAGCATAGATGTGACTTTGACTTTATCTCTCTTATTTTTCACTTTTTCTTTCTCTTTTACTCCATCTTTCTTTGTTTTTCAGCATCTTTATCATTCTTCTTTTTGTTTCTTTTGACTTGAGTCACATCTTTTTTCTATATTTTTCTTTCTTCCACACACAACTCTTTTCATACCCTTTTCTTTCGGTTTCCCTTTTCATAGCCCCCCTCAATTTATGTATTTTTCATGAGTTGAGGTGCACAATATCTTATGTCAGACCAGGGCCAAGATTAAGGTAACTTTTTGAATTAGCCACCCTCAACTTAGACTTTTGGCCTAAGTTAAGGTGCACATGTCCAAGGAGGGACTAGGGCCAAAACAATCTTTTAAGGAAGGTGAGCTTGGTGTAATAAAAGAAGTGGTATTCGTTAGGCTCAAACATTTGGATCTAAGGAAGCATTTATTTCTTTTGGTTGACTTTTAGGCTCTAGTGGACTTATTTGAACAAGGACCTATGATCATTTCTCAATTTCTAGCCTAGATTATCTTAGCAGGACCAACGAGGCATGTTCTAGATTGGCACATACTGCATGAACATGCAACATTTACTCACACGCACTTGGCATATTGTTTCATTATCGGATTATTGAATTACCCAATTCAAGTTTTAGCTTAAGTTATGCTATCATACAGGTTCCTTATCATGTCATATGAAGATCAAACACATTCAACTTATTAAGCCCATAGATCTAACATATTTCGACAGGTATCAATTTCATGATCGTATGCCATAATGCATTCATTTTTCTACTTACTTCTACACATACAATCCTAAACATGCTGGTTCAACATAAAAGTAAATCAGTCCCTTGGGGAAAAAGAACACAGGCAAGAAAACCCCAAGGGAGGATTATGAGTTGGGTTAATCAGACTTCACCCTATCACTCACAACCCATTTACCCCACCCCAACAAAATATGGTGCAATTTACCTCAATGAAAAGAAACAAAAAAGTAAAGCATAGGATGAAGCAAACCTGTGCCGCATATGCGCTGAAGACCCATCAAGAGGCGGGTGGGTTCGGTTTCTTGGAAACCACTGGATCATTACTAGGGACGCACTCAGTTGCGCCCTCATCAATAGTAGGAAGACCCTCAGTAGCACTCCCCGAACCTGACGGACCAACACCAATCTCACATGCCCGTTGCTGCCTCATCTCCTCAACAATGATCGGCTGCCACTGGGCTACCTCTAACTGCAGGAGCTCCCTCTTTCTTGCTTGTCGAGCCTCCTCAGTGTTAGAAGTGTGATCGGAGGAGTGGTGGCGCTTCCCAGCCATACGAGAAAGGTCGGGTGGTGGTACTATGTCGCCAAAGAGGGCAGTCATCACCACCTCATCCTTCTTAGCCGCAGGTGCAGCCTCCGGTACAGTGTAAGTAGGGACTAGAAGGGCAGCTATATTAGCATGGAGGCAAGCTAACTTTGTTTGGAAGGTGTTGATATCAATAGTAGGGGCAGGCCTCTCCAGGACTCTAGACTTGAATGCATCAAGGTGCTTGTGGACCGCCTAAATCTTTCTATCCATCATCTACTCCATACGAGCCTCAGCCTCCTCAACAAATCGCTGCATCCAGCGCCTCATGTGTTGCAGCAAGGTAACTATCTAAGCCTCCAACTTCTGGACTTGAGCCAGAAGAACTAGAGTGACCCTGAAGGGGGAGTGGCTCGGGATGAGCTCGCAGCCTGACTAGTGGCAGTGGAAGGGGGAACTTGGGCATCTACAGAAATGGGAGGTATGGTGGTGTCATCAGCCTGAATGTGCTCCACATCAACAGTAAGATCAACACCCAACAACAGTAGGTCCACCTGTAAGTCCCTCCGTGGAGCAGCAAGATTTGTATCATCTCTAATAAGGCTGATGTCCACAGTCTTGGTCGCCTTTGTCAGCCTATCACAATGCCGAATAGGCAATGAAGCCTCCCTACAAAGATAGAATATAAGACAAGGGAAGGGCATAGTAGTAGTAGTCTTAAATACCCTCTCATGGATCTAGGCAATCAAGATGCGGGAGAAATCAAGCTCCAGCCCCGCCATAATAATTGTAAGCATCACAACCCGGTCCCAAGTAACAACGTTGTCCGCCTGTGTAGGGGACAGTCTAGTACGAACCACGAACCAAAAGAACTTCGCTATTGTAACGACCCGAGAGCACCACCCAGCCGTTATATGCGTATTCGACCTCTCGGAGGTCTTATTCAAGCCTTAGCATGCATTCATCGCATAGATCATAAAAATCACTAAGAATTTAAAACTTTTATTCAATAAAACCATAAGACTTCAAGAGTCATCAACATTTGAAAACATCAATATGCAAGCGGAACTACTAAGTCTCTTTAACCAATCTTAGACAAGAACTTAAAACGTACTAAGGGATACGACCCTTTTTACAAATGAAATGAAACTTAAGTGTATTACAATGACTAAGAAACTTCTAAACATAGTCCTCGGATCTTGAGGACATACCAAAGACTTGGAAGAGTGAAGCAATCCAAGAAACTCCAAAGCACAATCTCCTCCTAGTTACTACAACCTACACTTGGAGTAAAATAGAAGAAAGGGGTTAGTACAACACACGTACTAAGTATGAGGATATTCAAAACACGCTAAAAAGGACATTTGTTTGGAAGATATGCTTTCATGCCATTTTGATAAAATCTCATGAACATCAACATAATAGGCACCTTACAAGCCACAACCAACAATACAAAGTCATATGCTTCACAATACATCATAAACATACATTAACCCATTTACCTTTACCTTCTTGCCTTGGACCTCCACCTTAAGTAACCCTTAAGCAATACCTTTGTGCAATGTATGGGCAACGTCCCATACCATCA
>JAJOOR010047242.1:0-15260 GCA_036250505.1 Solanum acaule
ATATATATATATATATATATATATATATATATATCAGTTATCATTTCTAGAGTAATGTACAATTCCACATTCTCAATAAAAAGTATAAATGACAAGGCAATGATCCTCTCATGGAACTCATACCCAAACTTTTAGTGTATCGGAACGTGGTACCCGATCCTAATTAGTGTGCCGGACGTGACACCTAATCCCATATGTGCGCCGGAACGTGGCACCCGATCCAAGTTAGTGTGTCGGAACGTGACACCCGATCCAATATATATGTCAGTATGTGAGATCCGATCCAGTTAGTGTATCGGAACGTGATACCCGATCCATTCAACAAGCCACAATTACAATCACAATGTGCATTTTCATAATCATACAATCAAGTGTTGATTCATGGCATACAATTATTCATTCATACTCAATTACATTAGGTGTGATCAATAGGCTTCATTCACATACATGTATGCATTACAATGAAGCAATTACTAACATACATCACGCAAAACATGAAATCACAACCATCACCTACCTCGAACAAAACTTGAATCCCCTAAGAAACTTAATTCTTCCCTTTTCGGATTCTTTCCGCTTGTTCTTGGTCTACAAACAATCAATATAACGCGAGGATCAATAAACAAGACCTAATTACCCGGATTATAATCAATAATATCAACCCTAGGCCAAACCCTTGATTCCCATACCCAGATTAGGGTTTTTTCCACCATAATTCCCAGATCAAAACCCTCCCCCATCGATAATTACCCAAAAAACTAAGTTCTACAAATCGAAACATGGATTCGAAGAGTTAAAACCTTACCTTTGGTACTAGAAGAGGTGGAAAACCTTCAAGAAGTATCTCTGGGTCGTTCCTTAGCTCTCAAGATCGAATGTTGCAGAAAAATAACAGTTTTGGAGTTTATTTCTGACTTAAGTCGCGACTGTCCTGCCACAGCGGACCACATCCTGCTATAGCGGCGCCGCCCTGGCGAAAATAATCCTGCCTTGGTGGCTTGCACGGAAACAGAAATTTAAATTAAGAGTTTTAATCCCCTATTTCACAACACACCTTCATCCCATGACACTTAGAAAATACATATTCACGCTAAGATCAGTTTCTACTCGCCCGAATTTGATTCTGTAAAGTCGTACGAGTTCCTTAACATCTTAGCTATCTACTCATGTGGTCAAATTCATAATTATATCTCTTATTCGTTATCAGATTTCCCTATACCTCACTGACTCAGATTTCGTCCAAATCTGAACTAGGCTAGGAATTCTCAAGTTACTACCAAAAAGATTTCTAGCCCCAATTCTTTCCCCATTGGCTTTTCCCTAACGACAGAATCAGGTAGTTACAATTATGTCTTAGCTCGGATCATGTTTTTAAGTAGATAAGATATTAAGAAATTTGTAGGGCTTTCCGAAAGTGAATTCACGTAAGTAGAACTCCCGATATCGGGCTTGGCGTGAAGAGATTGGTTTAGAATGTCAAGATTTGAAGGTGCATTCTGAAATGGAGACTTTTGGAGAGAATTTATGATTTTTTGTCTCGTACAAGTTGTTGTTATAGCAGGTGCCACACTGCTGCAGTGGGATGAATTAATTCTCGCTTCAGTGGGTTGGGAAGCTATGGCGACACTGTTATAGCGGGTCAGGCCACTATAGCAGGGTTAGTCATCTATAGTGCAGAAAAAGTCTCAAAACCTCTTATTTTCTGCAAGTCCGTTCTTGGGAAAATGAAAGGTGACTTAGGACATTCTTTTGCAATTTTTCCTCTAATTTCTTTGGTAAAGAACAAGCCAAGGCATTAAAAAGGGAGAAGCTCAAGTTATTTAGAGCATTCAGGCTTGTTTCGAGGTAGGTGATGATTTGTTGCTTTCCAAATTATATAATATATGCATGTTAAGTGTTGTATAGTATCGCTTGTTCAATGTATGTGTGGAAAACAAAAAGGCTAATGTGAAATGACATCTGTTGATAATCCCATCAAATGAACTTGTTTATTTACTTGTGGTTTCAAGTGTAGATGTTCATTATGATTGTGCATGTTGTTTGTGATTGATGATTGGCTCGGGTACCACGCCAGTACACTAACAATTTGTGTGTGAGTTCCATGAGAGGATTGGATATGTGCTTTTGTGATCATGCGTGTGGGACATGTGTATGCATTGGCTAAGTCAAGTTTTGTGACTGAAAATCTATACATGTTGTGGAATTGTTGATATATATGTTGGCATGTATTAATGTACTATAGTTACCTACAGTGGCGGAGCTAGGATTTTTAATGAGGGGGTTCAAAATCTGAAAAAGTTAACATACGAACTAATCGAAGGGGGTTCGACATCTACTGTATATACATAAAAAATAATTTTAACCATGTATAAATAGTATGATTTTCTACCGAAGGGGGTTTGGGTGAACCCCTGACACACTGCTGGCTCCGCCCCTGGTTACCTATTTACATTCATGTTTTGGAACTGACCATATGATCCTACTAGTACACGGTAATTATGTACTTATACTTGATTTCCTCTTTTTTGTTGAGTATAGGGCGTATTCAAGCGGCAGCTACGATACCTCAGTTGTGATCCTAGCGCTATTTGAATCCAAGGGTGAGCACATTATTGTCCATGTTACGATGGATTCGTCTGTTGTTTCTAGTCCCTATTCCGGACTTAGACACTTTCTGAAAAGTTAATTAAGTTTGGGGTTTCATCCACGTACTCTGATTTTTAAAGTTTTGGTAGTATGCCTTTCAAATTCCTGGGGGTTAATTTCCGTATAATATTTGACAACTGATTTTGTTTATGGGAACTGGATATTTTTTGGCTTAAAATTGTTATGTTAGACTGTTGTATATTTGAATTAGATATGTAGATGGTTCTTCCACCAATTGATTTAGTGTGAGTGTCACTCACAACAGTTTGGATCGTTACAACACCCCTCGTTGGTACTAACTTGCATATTTTATTTATTAGACGTTGTGTTTAGAAATGCACTCTAAGTGTTAAGTATATCTTTTTACTATTATTAGAAGTTTCTTGAAAACTGTTTAGATATATAAAACATTGTCATGACTCATGAAGTAATATCTTGACTTATACAATATTGGTCTTTCTAAGAAATAACAAACATCACGACATGAGCCATACTATTAGGTAGGTAAGATGACTGCCATGAAAATGTATTGTATCTGGACTTACATCAGTCTTTGAAAACAAAATATATACTTATTCTAATTCAATTTCTTTGTCTTAGTTTTCTTTTTAGTTCCTGTTAAAAAGTAAAAATGGCTATAAACTTACCCAAACAATTATATGGCAATTCGCGGGTCATATATTTATTTTTTGTAGACAAGACTTGGAAGTTTCAATCCATGCCAAATTTGTATACAACAAAGCAGACTAAAATCACTGGAAACTAACTTTTGAAACACAAAAACATTTCAATCACAGAAAAAAATGAAGACATACTATAGTTTTCTTCTATTTCTTTTTAAAATAAAATTAAGAAGAAAGATATTCTTAAAAAAGTTATTGGAAAATAAGGAATAAGACAAGTGAACAAGTTGGTGAATTGTGAAGGTCAATTTTTTGTCAAATAATACAAGAAAATGCTCAAGTTATGTAGTTATTTAAAGAATTTTCATAATTTTTTGAAGGTGTATCATGTGTAATCACTATTTAAACATTTTTTAGTGTTATATGTTCTTTAACTTGTGGCAAAGAACGTGGATATTGAATAAATTGGAAGAAAGAGACCCAAAGAATCCATGTTAATTACAACACATCTCATCCTTCTTTTTACTATGATAGCGGACCTACTAGTAAGTGGTATAACAGTTGCAGCAAGATATGTGTGAAAATATATATATACAATAACAATAATAAAGTGGGTGAAATATTTGATTGTCATCGTGCTCATTTTCCATTTCATAAATGGAATTCAATGGATTCTTCCATGTCAAAAAAAGAAAGAAGTAATTTAGATTTTAACCTATGCAATAAAGCCTTGTGGTTCGAATGTTTTTTTGGATTGGATTCATAGCAGAAATTTCAATGTTTCCTAAGTATGTCATTGTTATAACTTGTGTATGAAATAATTGTCTTTCATAGTTTGACATAAAGTGTATTACTATCGTAGACATCTCTAATTTTTTTTAAAAAGACCAACGTTGTTTCAAAAAAATCATTAATTCATTCAATTTAAGAAGAAAGATATTCTCAAAACATAAGAAATGAGACAAAAGAAGTCTGTGAATTGTGAAGGCCAAAGTTTTGTCAAATAATACAAGAAAATGCTTAAATTATATTGCTATTTAAAGAATTTTCATAATTTTTTGAAGGTGTTATATCTTTACTATATGTCATAACTAAATATATTATTTAAAATATTTCATTATCATTGATACATTTTTATATAATAATAGAGAGTTAGATAAATAAATGTATAAATTACACAAATCTTATAGTGTTAAGAGCTAACTACATTCTATCCGTATTCTTTTCCAAATTATATAAATTCCTTAAAATTTAAGGATTTCGAATACATCATTCAACATCTCGATACATTACCTTTGTTGATACAAGATACACCTGTCTCGATACATCGCTCAATGTCCCTTGAGTTGTCAAAAAAGGGTCGGCCTAGCCCCACCCAGCCCAATCATCGCGGGCCAAGGAGTTTGATGGGCTAGGCCGGGCCAACCCTTCATTTGGAAGGGCCTGAAATGCTCAACCCAACCCAACCCTAGAAGGGTCGAGGGCTGAGGCGGGATAGCCCTTCTTTTTTTCTTTCCAAACTTAAGATTCTATAACATCAAAAAATGAGAAGATTTTCAAATCAAATATGGCAAACAATGGTGTTGTTTCAATAACACTAGCAAAAAATCTAGTGTGATTAGCACGTATCTAGGATACTAGATACGCGAGATACATGTATCTAGTGTGATGCATCCCAAATACGAGAGCGAGATGAGAGGGAGGCGAGGATGCGGGATTTGTCTATGTATCCTAGATACATGTCAATCCACTTAGATAGAGTGTATCCCGAAAAAGATGTATTTGAAAGTACCAAAATCTTGTAAAATTCGTAATTTTACAATATAACGTGCATTTAAGTAATTAACTCATATACAAATGAGATTGTGGTAAGTTACCCTTAAATACATGGATAAATTAGCTAACTAGTCAAAATCCCTAACATAATTATTAAAAACATCTACACTTTAAAATAATTATCAAAATGTCAATATTTTAGCAAATAAAGTGTATCCTAATATAATTCATCTACCTTCCTTTTATTTCTCCAATTGGGCCCATTTTTTTACTCCATTACGGGTGAAAGAAAAAAAAATAAAAAACCCTATTACCCACTTTTCTCTCTCTAAATTTTTTACCCAAATTCTATCCTTTCTCTTTCTCTCTCACAACATTTGTACATGTTTGTTGTTTAAAACATATGAATGTTTATTATTTTATTTACGTGTAGGGACAAAATGATGATAGATACATATGTAATAAAACAATATGTTTATTAAAGTGTAGGAATTTATAATTGCATAAAAAGGATAAATAACATACGTAAAAGGGATAATAGATATGAGAAAAATAACATGGTATGTATAACAAAATTATAGGTCGTGTATAGAGAGAACTAAATATAAAATATAGAATTTATACCTTTATGTGCATGACATATATATGTATGTACCTTATATTTTTTGAACCTTTTATGGAGCAGCAAACTAAAGCTTGTTGTCAAGATTCCAACTTCAAACCCAAACTCGAAGCAAAGCAGAAGCAGAGGAGATAGAGACCAAAGCAATAGAGCTAGTAGATTAGTAAATCTCTGCCTTTCTAGATGATTTTTATTTTTGCTTTATTCTACGATATTTTTTTATGAGAATCGAAGGGTTCCTTTATAGCCAATTAGTAGCATGGTTTCAAGAATTCAAACTTTGAATCCTTGGAAAATCAAATCTTAGAAGAAAATAGAAGAAACAATGATGAAGGGGAAAACAAATCTTTCATTGATCAACTTTTCAGGTTGATTTGAAGGAGGGGTAAGTGATTGCCAGAGGGATAAAGTGAGAGACAATTAGAAATCGATATTTTCCTGCGGTCCATGACCGTCCTTTGATGGGAAGGTGGGTGAAGGGTCATGGGGAACTAAAGTTTTATGGGAAAGGGAAAGCCCTGGGAAAGGAGGAGGACTAAATTGTTTCTTTCTTTTTTCCAGATTGGGGAGCAGGGGGCCTTTTGGGAGAAAGGAAAAGTGTTGAATTAATTTTGGTCGTCCGATCATTTGATCAACTTAACCCATTTAAATTATAACCTCTTTCTTTATTAAATAGTCATAATTAAATAAATTGAAAATAATTAATTTGTCACATTCCTAATACTTGGCGTCTGATGGTTCGTTTTTTTGCTGAATATGCACCCCTTATTGATTGTAAAATGGTGTACTGGAGATTGCCTAGATTAGGGTCCTACAAGTGTAACTCGGATGGTGCAGTAAAAGGAGTTGGTGGCCCTAGTGCTGGGGCCTTTTGTATTAGAAATGATGAAGGGAATTTGATACATGCTAAGTCTTTTGGTTTGGGAATAAATTCAGTTCTAATGTCTGAGGCAATGGCTTTGCGAAGAGGACTGGAGTACTGTATAATGCATCAATACTTACCAGTAATATTGGAGACTGACTCATTAATGCTCCAAAAGATTTTGAATGGAATTTGGGAGGTTCCTTGGAGTAGTCGGGTGGAGGTGAAAATGATCAATGGTCTGAGAATTAATGTTGATGCAAGAGTGGAGCACATCCTTAGGGAAGGCAACACTTTTGCAGATTATTTAGCTAACTAGTTTTTTTCTTTTTGCAGGTATAACAGATATCATTTATACAGATTTCCAAGAGTTACCACCAAAAGGGAAAGCAATATTACATCTAGATAAAACACAAACTCCCAATCTTAGAATTAGAAACATCCAAGACAGGGGTTTCAATACACAAACATAATTGAGACAAACAAGAACAACCAAACATGGATGACACAGAAATATCAAAAGGCGATGGTAGTACCTACATACTTGCATAAGTGGATGTAATTGCAATATATTGTTTATGCGGAGATGGAACTCATATGTGGCCTCCTTATGCAGTGTATCAGCCTCTTTGGGGCTAAACCTGCACAGAAGGTCATGGATGAATTAAATCGAAGTATAACAGTGCACAAAGATGAAAGAGGAGAAAGCATTGTTCATTCAACTTCATTTTGTGGTTTAGATCAGATCAATCTGAGTTGAAGAAGTCTTCAAAGGACCTAATTTAATGGCACTTGTGAGAGTTTTTGAGTGTCTTCACTGAAATTTGTCCAAATTCGGATCCATTTCAATCTATGTCTATATATTGAAGGCATTTGAACTATATTCTATTCTCTTCTCACTGCTACCTTTATTGGAGAGGTCGATTTCTCCGACCATGGAGCAGATAGGAGTCATCCAAGGAATTGCAAACTTGAGAATCAGAAAAATGCAAAACAGAAAATATGGCTATAGTGATAGTGATACTAATGCGCAATGCGGCAAGCAACAATAGTATTTCAGGTGAAAGCACAAAGAAAAGGAAAGCATATTAGGTCTATCAAGATATATAAATCTAAACATTAGTGAAGTAGTGTACTTAAAGGAACAATCTTTAGCAAAATTAATAAGAAGTACCTAGCCTATGCAGTGGTATTAGTTAGGGTTTCTGACTCAATCTACAGGAAAGGGTAAAACTTAGAAATAGAGCTCAAGGATCGTTTACAACATCAAAAAAGAGTTAGGGAGTAGATCAATTCTTACCTAAGTTGTTCGAGCTGTGTGGATTAAGTGGGATGGAAACGAACCGAACACAGCTGGTTGCAACAGGTGATGACTCGATTTCACTCCAAGGCAACACCTCATCTTCATCCTCCATGGACTCAAGCTTGAAGACGACCAACTCTTTTTTCCTTTCTTTGGTTTTTCATTTATGTATTTTGTTTTTGGACAGAGTGTTTGGTTTTTTGGACTAACATGATCTGGTTGTTTCCTTTTTAGTTTCTAATAAATGGTCCCTGAGACCCTCTTTGATTAAAAAAAAAGACAAAAAGGGTCATTCTAAAAAATAAAATTGGTATGAATGTGTAACTCGTCAATTAATCAAGCTTCCTAATTTTGAATAATGTACGAAAAATATTTACAGGCAACAAAGAAAATTATATTTAGTAAAACAAAATTGAGTTAACCCTTAAGAACGATATATATTTGACGTAAATTTAAAAATGAGAAAGTAAGTAGTAATATTTATATAATATATTTAATTTTTAATAAGAAATAGTATTTATGAAATAAATTTGCCGGAAAAAAATAAAATATATTTTAAAATGTGTTTATACTCTTCCAAAAGTTTTTGTTACACATAAACTTTAATATTATTTATGGAAGCTTAATTAATTAAATATGGAGAGTCAAAATTGGGTGTCAACACATTTCATTTATATATTTTGGGAGTAGTATTGAGCACTAATATGGATGAGTGTTCAGACAACTCACAGCCCCCATAAACCACGTAACCAGCGTAGGATAGGATCTCATCAACTTTTGGGACTCCTCACTCCTTTGAGCAGACCTTTTATATGGATCCATCAATTTAGTTATGTTCTATACTCCGACAAAGCATAGGGCGGCTCTAGCAACGTGGGTAAGACGTTGTATCATCACGAGGCTCATAGTAATAGTTATCGGTTAGAGAAACTCCCAATGAAGTAAGTAAAAGTAAAATATATTTTTATTTATATATTCAGTATTTACTATTATTGCATCCCTACAGTAAGAGCTTAAATGATTTTCATCATGATTTATACTATATTTCAGTTGAGTTACTTTTAGCCTTTCAGCTAAGTTATTTGTTTTTCATCCCTATTATATACTTGTAATTCAAAGCACCGATGTCATTCTACCTGCATCGTTCATGGAGCAGATTCAAGTACTTAGGATCATTAACAAGAGTTCCATTGAGATCCCATCATCCGCTCGTCAGCTTTTGGTAAGGCCTTCTTACTTTCGGAGGACTCTAGTTTTATAATTTGTTAGTAGTAGAGTTTTGAGGTGTCGTGAATCTTGTCCCGACACCTATCTTTATACAGTAGAGACTTCATAGATAAACAATATTGGTCAGTGTCACGATCCAAAGTACATCCTAGACGTGACATGGCGTATAAGACCCTGAGAGGCCCTACATAAGCCACTTATCATACATAATACAAGATAATAGAAATAAAGAGTTTCAAAGAGATAGTCTTATAACATAAAGAGTTTGACAAAAGCAGAAGTCTAACATAGTCTCAACTAGCCATCTATTACATCAAAAAGAGTGATTGGGATGTAACCAATACATCACATACAAAGTCTGAAAATGAAAATGATATAAAGCAATAAAAGAGTCTCGGTCCTCGGAAGATGATGACTCACCAAGTCTTCAAGTCTCTAATATAATCAACTAGCCACGAACGGAAGGAGAAAAGTCGTCAAGCCCTACATTAGTGAAACAATGTAGGCATAAGTATGCATTAGTACATGAAAAGTACTAAGTATGAGGAGAATGCAACAAAACATGAGATGTGATCATAAGGGGACATAATCAAAAACATGGAATGCATGACCAAGTTAAGACATAGTAAAATCATCTAAGAAGATTCATATATCATGAACATGGTCAGTGCATCTTTAAATCACAAGGAAGCTTCATAAAACATAAGTAATTAACTTAGTTCATTTTGTGGGAAGTTTATCATTAACCGACATAGACCATGTGAGCTATAGCATGGAATCCAGTATATCCCTCATACAGAAAGAAGGGGAAATTACTTGCCAAGGTAGAATCCGTACACATCATCTTTTGCTAAAGTGAATCCACTAGCTAGGTCATTTAAGACAATTCTATGGTGGCACAAAGTTTATGGGACATGGGTAATCACCTCTAGTCCACTCGGTAATAAATATAAATCCCATGAAATATTCATTTTATCATCCATGAAAAAGTACAATTACGATACTAATCAAAGCTATAGACATCATAGAGTAGCTCCTTAAATCATGCGTGAGAAAACCTTGTACCATCCATGATCTTTTCATAATAGTTTTATAAGGCCCATAGTCATTAACTTCATGATAGAAATTCCCTAATACTAATTGTAACGACCCATTAGGTCATTTTGAGTACTAGAACTATTTCGACTCTTTCCATAAAATGTAAATGGGTATTTGGACTATTCGTTAACTATAGCATATAACTAATGGGTAATATTAAATAATAAATTTAGTTGGTGGTTAATGGGCCAAATCCATAATTTATTTAATGTCCAATACAATTAGCCAAAGGGTAATATTGAATTAAGTAAGAAAAAGGGTTTGGGAGAAACTCACCTGCGGACGAACAACGTGGAAAACTTTAGGCGGCATCAGGTAACCAAACTTAAATCTTGTATAGTGTATTAAGTATATTGGTAGGGATAATATTATTATTAGTATTATATTGAATTGATAGAGGATGAAATTCCTTAAAGGCTACCGAATTGAGTTACAGTGGGTTGAGGAATTAAAGTATTATTATAATGTAAATCAATTAGGAAGAATTGAAGTTAAAATTTATTGCAGCTTGTGGACCGATTCTCTTAGTTTATTGTTAATAAATGGTAAGGGATAATTATGGGATAGTATTGGCCAAGAATTGAAAGTTAATGATTATAATATGTAGTGTAGGAAATTGTTATTTGAGAAGAATGGAGGTTACAGTGATTAGATAATATTGGTTGGTTGTTTTTGTTAGTGTTGATGTATTAAAATTTGGATGAAAAACGTGGTTAGTCATTCATGTGAGTTCTTGGCATTATTGTATGATTTCTTAATGACCAATTAATGATTGACAGTTGAGTTAGTTATTACCATCATATAGTATATAGATTGAATAGAGTTGCACTAAAGTGAAGGTCCTGGATGTTGCACATAATTTTAGTATATCGTTATAATTCAAGTATTGATATATGAGTATAGGTAATTAAATATTAGGTATATTATACTATACGAATATCATTAGATTTATGATATTTGAAGAATTGAGACTTAACTCTACGGTAGGCATATAGTAATACAGGTGTCAATAGAATCGTTTACTTACGAATTATACACACTTGATAGATTGGAAACGTTCTGAGGCATTGAGGAGAGGAAAATCATTGGGGACTTAACTTGATTGACTCAGGTTCTTCGGTGGAGGTAGGTTATGGTTTATTATGTGTGATAGATAGACTTTTAATAGTGATTGATAGTCATTGAGTGATATTATGAATTTTTCTATGTACTTGGTTGTTATGGTTTGAATAATTCATGTGTTGTTGTGAATGGTCTATATTCTCAAGATGTAACAACCTGATTCTGTCGTTAGGGAAAATCCAATGGGGAAAGAATTGGGGTCAGAAATTTTTTTCGTAGTAACTTGGAATTTCCCAAACCTAGTCCAAATTTGGACGAAATCGGAGTCATTAAGGTGTAGGGAAATCTAATAATTAATGAGAGATTTAATTATTATTTGGACCACATGAGTAGATAACTAAGACGTTAAGAAACCCGTACGACTTTACGGAATAGAATTCGGGTGAGTAGAACTCCCGGAATCGATCTTAGCGTAAAGGTATCTTTCTGATCATCGTGGGTTAGAGGTGTGTTGTGAAATGGGATTTTGAAATTTCTTCAGTTGACTCTCTGGTTCCCCTTTTGTGCCTCTTTGGAGGGAGTTTGGCCGCTCTGGCAGGGCCACTATAGCGGGATATGGGGCGTTGTGGCGGGTACGACAAGACTTCAAAATCGTAGGGGAAGATGAAGAGCTCACTGGTTCGAAAATGTCGCTCTGGCGGGACTTTATGTCGCTATGGCGCCGCCGCTACATCTGGATGAGGGCCGTTGTGGCGGGCCAGACGCGACTTAATGTGTTAATAAACCCCTAAACGACCTTATTTGACACTTTTCGATTTTTAGAGCTAAGGAACTAACCCCATGCGACTCCTACTCATTTTTTACTATTCTTGAGGCTAAATGTAAGCTTTTCACTCCCCGAATCCATTTTTCGATCCGTAGAACGTAATAGAATGGGTCAATATTGATAGGGGAGGGTTTTGTTATAGATTATATGGTGGAAACAACCCTAATTTGGATAATTGGGATCAGGGGTTTGATCTAGGATTCATAGAATTGTTATAGTTTCAGGTAATTAGTGATTGTTTGTTGATTCCCGTGTTATTATGATTGTTTTTAGACCACGAACAAGCAAGAGGAATCCGGAAAGGAAGATTCAAGCATAACTAACTGGGATCGGTTGTCACGTTCCGGCATAAATATGGGATCAGATTGCCACGTTTCGGCATAACTAACTTGGATCAGAGTGCCACGTTCCGGCATAAAATGGGATCAGATTGCCACGTTTCGGCATGCTAACTGTTTGGGTTGGGTTCCATGAGAGAACCATTTAATTGGATTCCGTGAGAGGACCATTAAATTGTGTTGTGTATCTACTTGTGATGAGTTCGTTCATATCAAATGATGATTGATATTTGAATACAGTATGTTGCTCTAAATTGATATAACTGTGATATGTGAAAATTGTGAAGTTGTTCATTGTTCGTATATGTTGATGATATTGTATATGTTCGATATGTGCATGTGACTATATTGTTGTATTGACTAATGTATGTTACACTTAGTGGGATAGCCGTGTGATTCTACCAGTACACGGTGGTTGTGTACTGATACTGCACTTGCTCTTTCTTTGTTGAGTACAGGGCATCTTCAGGTGGCTATTGATAGACCTCAGTTAAGTGACTATGAGTGTGACCGGATTCAAGGGTGAGCCAGTTCTTTCAGGCTGCCATGGATCTTCCTTGTTGAAGTCCACTCTTTTAGGACTCAGACCTTTGTTTAAGGTGTTGTTTAGTTTCGGGGTTGTACCCCTTGTTCTTAAACTTGTCGTTAGTAGTGTTTTGGTACATTGACTTTCAGGTTCTAGGTATTAAATTTCCGCATTTGTTAATTAATTAATTTGTTTTCGTAGTTTAAATGCCTTAGTTTTGGTTTAGTTGCTTGTTTGAGTTGTAGTAGTGGTTCTCCCGCCGGAGGGTTAGTGTGGGTGCCAATCACAACGGTCTGGGTCGTGCCACAAGACCATGAAATCTATAATCTTGAACTTGTTCTATTAAAGTGATGCCTTGAATAAAGAAGGCTTAATGAAATATTGTTAAGGAAGTGGAAAGAGATGATAAAGAATGGAAAATGAATTAACTATATGGTTGGATCGGGTGCCACGAGACGACACGTTATTATTGGATCGGCTGTCACGTTCTGACACGGTATTATCGGATCGGGTGTCACGTTCTGACACGGTAACATTAATGAAAAACATATTGAATTAACTGAATGTACTCAATCTCAAAGAACTCATTTCCCAAATGAGTGTGGTGTGGAGGCATGAGTCTTCGTGTGTGTGCTTGATATTGTGATCGATTACGTACTTGCTTCAGTTGTCACTTGTTCATGTTGTTTGTTGCTTAACACTTGCTAAGTGCTATAGTTGATTTTATACTATTACTTTATGCATATAAGTTACTATTTTGAGTCGGACAATGATATCTACTTAGTACATTATGTCTTGTACTGAGCCTTACTTGTGTTTTTCTTTTGTGGAGTGCAGTGAGTGTACCATCGACTTCGAATCACCCTCAGCTCTAGATAGTTTCCCGCACATCAAGTTTCAGGGTGAACTATTTATTTCTAGCTCGTGTTGGATTCTCTCGGTCATAACATGATGTCCTTAGTTTTCGAACACAAACTACTTTATTTATTTATTTTGGTGTCTTTGATATTCTTAAACTTAGTATTTGGGGTTTAGATGTCCTTGATGTGATGACTTTCAGATTTTGGGGAAATTATATTTAATAGACGTTAGTGGATTTGTGTTTATTACATTAATAAGATTTAAGCTTCCGCATTATGGTTAGTATTTTGTAAGTTGAACGATAAATATAAGTTGGGGTGAATTCATTGGTTCGTCCACCTAGGAGGTTAAGTGTGTGTGCCACTCATGACTCGTTTTGGGTCGTGACACTAATCAAGATACTCCAAACTTTCTTCCACATAAATAGAATTAGGCTCTTTTCTAAGCCAATCTTGAGCGCAAACAAGAGATTGCACACATTTAGGAGTCAAAGAACTTCTGAATC
The DNA here is from genome assembly GCA_036250505.1 of Solanum acaule. NCBI lineage: Eukaryota > Viridiplantae > Streptophyta > Magnoliopsida > Solanales > Solanaceae > Solanum > Solanum acaule. Next base: position 14,276 of record JAJOOR010047242.1, read on the forward strand.
GATCAAGAATACTCCCACCGGTACTAAATGCACATTCCAATGCGACACTTGAAATTGGAATAGCCAATACATCATGAGCTAACTCTGAAAGAATAGGAAATCTTGGAGCATTAACTTTCCACCAACTTAATACATCAAAATCATCATGTTCAAGCTCTTGATCTTCTTTAAGGTATCTCTCCAACTCTGACTTAGCAGCCCTACTTCCACTATTTTCCTTTTGTTTCTTCATGTGAAGCTTAGTTCTGAAAGCTTTTGTTCTCGAATTTTGAGAACAAGAGCTAGATGAATCAAATAAATCCGATAAAGTAGATCTAGATGGAGATGATTGATATTGAGATTCTTTTGAATATTTTCTTAAGTAATCTTCAATCAAAGTTTCCATATAAGCCTTCACTTGTTTATCTACTTTCTTTCCGTTTTCCTCCCCAAATAGTTCTTTAAGTCCAAAGCTAACATACATAAATTTATTGCAAGGATCTAACACAGAAGCAATATAAATCATTGAGTTCATCTTATCAGGAGTACCCCAATATTTCTTGAACTTCTTCATCATCCCATCAGCCATATTTTTCAAATTAAGATCTTCATTTGTAAGACACAGTTTCAAGTATACATCAAGCTCACATATATCCTCAAAATGAACACTAGATGTAACATAATGTGAACCTGAAACCTTTATTGTAAGCTCATAAAATTTTTCAAGAAATTTTACTACACTTCTCACATTTGCCCAATCATCACATGTAAGTGTACTAGCAATACTTCCATCTTCACAAATATGAGCAGATAGATAAGTTTTAAAATGTTCATCAAAAAGATCAAATCTATCAAAGGCCTTTTCAAAGTTTTGTGCCACTTCCAACATCAAGTAGGTAGAATTCCATCTAGTAGGCACATCTAGCGACAATGTTTTACTACAATCTATCTTTTGGACTTCACAACATTTCACAAAGTTTCTTGTTCTTGCCGGAGATGATCTAAC
>JAJOOR010047243.1:0-14195 GCA_036250505.1 Solanum acaule
TAGAAGTAAAAAATCATACTTTGATATCAGGTCTAAGATGATTGTGCCACCTTTCTCTACATTGCTTCCCTATTCTCCCTTTCAACACTTGTGCTATTTGTGACCATTTTCTATCTCCAAATCTCTCTACCAAATTGATCAAAATCCTGTAAAAATGTAAAACAATCAAATAAATTAACATTAATAAGTAACATTAATAGAAGTTGATAAACTTGCATTTAAGAAAATAGATTATCACTAATCAGGGAGGTTAAGAAAAGAGGAAAGAAATAATTAATTAGAAGTAAAAAATCATACTTTGATATCAGGTCTAAGATGATTGTGCCACCTTTCTCTACATTGCTTCCCTATTCTCCCTTTCAACACTTGTGCTATTTGTGACCATTTTCTATCTCCAAATCTCTCTACCAAATTGATCAAAATCCTGTAAAAATGTAAAACAATCAAATAAATTAACATTAATAAGTAACATTAATAGAAGTTGATAAACTTGCATTTAAGAAAATAGATTATCACTAATCAGGGAGGTTAAGAAAAGAGGAAAGAAATAATTAATTAGAAGTAAAAAATCATACTTTGATATCAGGTCTAAGATGATTGTGCCACCTTTCTCTACATTGCTTCCCTATTCTCCCTTTCAACACTTGTGCTATTTGTGACCATTTTCTATCTCCAAATCTCTCTACCAAATTGATCAAAATCCTGTAAAAATGTAAAACAATCAAATAAATTAACATTAATAAGTAACATTGATTTTTTCCTAAAAAAATAATAATAATTAAGATTAATACCTGTCTTCTTCGATAGTCCATTGACCTTTGACTGATTTTGACTTATTTCGAGTAGCCCTTCCTATTTTACTCATAGATGAAGAAGATAAAATTTTCTTATTCTTTCTTCCATCAATTTCTTTATCATCATAATTAATATTAGTACCATTGATATCAATATTATTAGTAACACATGAACTTTCATCAGGCACAACATTGAAGTTGATAGGCTTCATATCTTGATTACAAATAAAGTTGTAATTCATTGAATCCATAGAACTCTCAAAATTCTTCATGACTATTGTGCTACCTCTTGCACTACCATTTTGCCCAAATGGCTTGAATTCATAACCAAAGTTGAAATCTAGACCAATATTTGATGAGAAGTTATCATCATGATTTGAGAGTGGATCGAATAACGGGTCATAAACATTATTCATATCGATCATGAAATTTTGATCAGGATTTGTGTTGAAGGTTAATGGTTCTGATCCTCCTCCAGCAAGAGAAAAAGTAAGATCGAGGTGACGAAAATCTTGAAGATAATCTTTAGGGGGTGTGCAAAAAACATCTTGATTACTACTATGATCAAACTCCATGGGATCTATTAGGAGTAAATTAAAACATGAGAGAAAGAATTAGGAGGATTTTTTTATTTTTTTGGTGATTTATGTTTTGCTAGTTTTATTTATTTGTGTAGTTAAGTAGTAATAAAGTGTGAAGAGACATTTATTACAGTGTGAATGTATCTGGACCCTCTTTGACCTTGATGATCCAATGGCTATTGTTTTGTCAAGGCTTGAGAAAAATATTTGACCAATTTGGGATTGTTTTATAATCATAATAATATTTCTCTTTTTGTCGAATTTTGTAAATATGATTACGTAATTTTAGATCTCTAAATATTTGATCCAGCAAAAATTTAAAAAATTATGGGGTATTTTATAAGGACATCTTTATTTAATATTTTCTAAGTTTTGCACTATATCATTCTGAAAGAATTTTGAATATATAGTTTTGTAGTTTTATAGAACTAAATTTTTTGGATAATAGATGGTTGAATTTCACACAAAAATGACAACGATCAAGTTAAAATTGATTATTGCTCTTATATAATTCGTAATATCTATGAAGTATTGGACATCAAAACTTGAATACATTTAGACAATGAATAATTTTACTACTTATCTTTCCCTTCTATCCAAATCAAACAAAAAAATATTCATTATTTTTTTTAATCAATCAAGGGAACATTTCTAACTTCAACTAATATGGTTGAAATTTAGGCAAAAATAATTTAACTTTAGATCAATATAAAATTTTGTTGATTTGTCTAAAGTTTGGCGTTTTCAAGATTATCTTTCGATACTATATATCTAAAGTTATTTGAAAATAACACATATTAAGAAATCGATAAATAGAGCATAATTTAAGTAGCAGCATCAAAATTAAGTATGCATATGCACTTCTCTTCCATCTAATTTTTTATTATTAAAATTGCGACATGACTTCACGAAATATTTATTTTGTTTGCTAATTAGTTTTCAATTTCATGGTTAAAAAACCTATTCACTTTAATTAAACAAGTTTTCTTTTCAATGGAATTAATGCACTTATTAAGGTGCCATATCGATTATTATTATTATTATTATTATTATTAGTAGTAAATAAATATAAAATAGAATAAGAGACATTAGTTTATTGATTTACAAAAAGCCTAAGCTAAATATGATACTTATGGTTTTGGTTATGAATTATGATGACGCTTGATAAGGGATAAGACATAATTCATTTCTATTTCCCATAATTATATCCCTTTGTTCAATAAGGAATTTCACAATTATAGTGCACTAATTTCTTTTCACCATTTTATAAAAAGATAGTAAAACAAAAAGAAACCTTGTGATAGTCAAACTAAAATGTCATTCAATAAAAAAAAGTCTATCTTGCATGGAAAAATGGCTTCAAAGTTAATTAAATGAACCAAATTGATTTTGTAACAGAAGCTCTGTCTGCCCTAACCTTTTTATTTTTATTGATGGCATTAAATTTTATAATTACTAATTGTCATTTAAAGTAATATCAATACTAAATTGATCATGTAAGACGCAGAGGAACTTAATGAATGAATATTAATTACATTAATTAAGGTAGAATTAACTACTAATAGCAGCTGAACAAAGTATACTTTATATTTTAATTATTTATCGTAAGTCATTGATCCGTCGGTGCTTGATCCGTCGTCTGATCCGTCGGTGCTTGATCCGTCAATGCTTTTTCCTTGTCTTTGAATTTGGTTTAATAAAAATGAAAAAACATGAATCTTTTTAACTTTTGAGCATATTATGAACTGATTTTATGGGGTGAGTTGTGTTGATTTTAAATTAAAAAATTCCAATTTTTGAGCAACGGAATGGGTGAAAGTGAGACAAATGGAGGAAGTATTGTCCATAAAGAACATGCAAGTCCCTAACTTAAAAGTCATAAGTTAGGGACACTCAACTTCTCATTTTTGGTTTTTTTTTCTTACCTTTTTGCGTAGTACAAGAAAAACTTAAAAAGCCAAAAAATGCTTAAATTAAGTCCATCTAAACACCCACTTAGTTTATTCATCATGACCATTCGTTTATGTTTTCATTATTTGTAAATGATTCTAAAATCTTAAGGACGAGGCAATTCAACAACTTTGGGCGGGAAACGGATACGTTTGCTAAGTTTTTGCACAAATTGCTCCTATTTTTGAGTGATTTTTTATTTATTGTTTATTTCATAAAAATTATTATTTAAAGAATCCATCTATCTAGACCTAATTCAATCAATATATATTTAAAGAATTTTTATCTTGCTCGACATAAGTTCAATGGAAAGTAAGTGAGTTTTTGGCTAAAATCATCTCTGAAGTATGACATAAACCTAAAGTACATCCTTGTGTTATATAAGTGAGCAAAAGACATCCTTGCACTATCCAAAAAGTTGCAAGATTCATCCTTCTTTTCTTTTTTTTAGAAACTCACGCCACCAACAAAAAATGTGCCAAGTCGAATGAATATATGTACACATGGTTAAGCTAGTCAAGTTCGGTGATTTTTTAAATTTTTAGAAAATTGAGGGCTTAAATCATATTCAGACAAAATATATTCAAATTCTAAATATTCTTTGTAAAAAGTATAGCCAAATACAACTCCGACTTCAAAAATATCAAATAAAGTAATTATTTTTTAATTTTCATAACTAAACGCCTACACAATTTCACTAAATTTTCAGCATTTCTGTACATTGTAAAAATGTGAATTGCATTATATATATAGTACATGCGTACTAAATATTTTATTAAAGAAAATCTTTAAATAGTTAGACGTAGTATTTTTAAAATATTTTTTTTTACATAATCTTTCTAACCATCAGAATCTACTGTATAAATATTTCAAAACTTATGTATTATTGCAAGTCAATTGTAACACTCCGACTTTTCGGAACTCTAATTGTTATACCTTCGTGAAAAGACAAAGAGGGTGAGTAATAAATTAAGAATGATGTGGTATGTCATATTTTAAGTGTTCAAGGGTTGCATCTCAAGTTTTTAAGTTAGGTCAGTCGCAAAATAAAAGTTGGCGAAAGTTATCGTAAGTTCCTTTTTAAAGATTCCTTTGAAATTTGGGTCAAATGTCTCAGAGGTTTTCTCCCAATCTATAAAGATTTATGGGTCCCATGACCCATTAAATCGAAGGTCTACGAGTTTAATTTCCAATGCATCAAACCGTTTGTTCATACGCCTTCAAAATAGAGAGATATTCGTGTTTTTGCGAGACTGCACAAGCAGGCACGTGAGGTGGGTCCCCTAGGTCGGTGGAACCTTATAAGATAACATCTTCTTTATTTTTCTTTATTCCAACTCGTAAGAAACCTATGAAAATCAGAGATTTACTCCTCAAATCATCCTTGTGTGTTCATGATCTCTTCTTGACTCCTTATTGAAAATTGCCCTACGTCGCGAGCTCGTCATTTTGGTATAGTTTTCATAGTGAATTGAGCAGTGTAGCTCCGTGGAGGTTGTGGCAACATGGTTTTTTTTTCTTCAGTGGATTGATTTTATTTGAGTGTTCTGGGCGTGTAAAGAAAGGTAGGAACCATCTTTTATCAGTTTATGGATACCCTAGGTCTTGGATAATAATTTACAATAGGAATCTGTATCGATTGTCGTAGTAATTCTTGTCCTTAATTACTGTTTGATTTTACCTTTTTTTTAGTGTTTTAGTGGTGCGAACAAAGGTATTTTCAGCATAAATTATAAAGAAAAAGGTATGTTAAGGATATTTCCTTCGTTTGGCATATTTCCTTAGAGCTTGGGAGTGACATAATAAGGTAGTTAATATTGGTGATCTTGTAGATTTAATTGTGAGCAGTTGGCTGATTGAGTGGTTATAAACCCTCATTTTAGGGACTCATTATTTGTTAAGAACGACACTAAGTTAGGAATGACTTGGAGACTATCCATATATATTGTTTATAGCTAAGTTGCTCGCCTTTAGCCTATTCAATTGTTTGTTGTCGCCCTTGGGGCTATTATGGTTAACTATTGAGCTATGAACTGCCTATGAGGGATATGATGTTGTCTAAGAAGACTATGTTACTACCTAAAAGGGTTATGTCTTGTCCACGAGGCTATATTGATGCCAAAGTGTGTTATGTGTTGCCTACGGGGCTATTTTGACGCCAAAGAGGGCTATGTGTTTCTTACAGGGCTATGTTAATGCAAAAGAGGGCTATGTGCAGCCCACAAAGCTATAATGTTGCCTAAGAGGGCTATGCGCTGCCTACGGGGATACATCGTTGCCAAAAAGGGCTATGTGACTTCTTACAAAGACAAGGGCTACCGATAAGGGTATGTAGATTGATTTGGCACCTTCTGGGCCTATGAGGGCCTAGGTAGGTGGTTTATTGTTTGTACCTAGCGAGCTTATGGGGGCTTGGTTAGGTTGTTGTTTGATAATTTTTTGTATTTTTAGATTCAGTAGTGGGTTAACATGTTTATCTAAATTTTGATTTCCTTACCTGATTGTTTATGGTATAGTATGATACTTTCTCATTTAGTATATAGACTTTCATACTCTGTACATTATTTTGTACTGACGCCTCATTGCCTGGGGGTGCTGCATTCATGTATGCAGGTTGATGAGTCTACGATTTGGACTCATTTAGGGGTTGTTTTTTTTTTAATATAGAATTAATGCCCTAAACTACATATTTTGTCTCAAAAACTGATGTAAACCCTTAAGTTTTAGGTATTTGGAGTTTGAGGCAAATCATGGACACTACTTGGCAAGAATGAACAAGACGGCTGAAAAAAATGAAGAAATAAAGGCCTAAAGATCGCCGAGTCCAGTTGGCGAGTCATCGATGGGCATGGAGATCGCCTTTTATTCTAGTGTGCTTAGCCCTGAAGGAAAAGATCGAGTTAGCGATGAAATAGAGTAGTCGGCGTGTCGCCGAGAAGTTCTGCGAAGCAGTATCCTATCGCCCAAAGTAACAGAGTCAGAAGTGCTGAAGGCCAAAGCAAAAAGGCGATAGACTTGACCGAAGGGCGGATCGCCAAGTGGATCGGCGATCCCGACTAACTTCGCCGAACAATCCTCCGCAGCATAAATTTTCAAACACTATAAATACTGGTTTAAATTGTTAGCTTAGAATAATTCACTTTAATATAGAATTTTTACAATTTTTTTGAGAGCTCTAAGTTTGGAAAGGGTTTTCAAGAACTTGAAGATTCAAAGGGCTTCAATTCCAAGGTTTTGGACTTGGGTTTTGCGGATTCTTCTCTCTTGACTTGTTTTGAGACTTAAATTTTCATACCCATTTGAATGCAAGCTCATATTGGTATAAAATACTATCTCTTTTACATGTCTAGCTAAAACCCCAATTCCTGGGGTGTGATTTTATGAATATGGGTTAAATTATCTGTTGGGTCTTGCTTGTTGATGGTTTATTTGTTGTTTAAATGTGATTTCATTTAGTAGTTGTGTATGAACTTAATGGAATTGTAGTTGCAAATACGATTTCATCATAGTGTTTTCGGCTTGCTCGAGAGAGATGTCGTAAAACTAAGTTTACTAAATTGATAGCCGGTGGTATTGGGTCGACATGAGGTTTAGCTCGAGAGAGTGTACCTTAGTCCCTCTTACACACATTCAGCTCGAGAGAGTGAATGGGCTAAGGCGGAGGCTATGCTTAAAACGACAACTCGATGTTCGAGAGAAACCAAGTTGATTCGGGGTAAGTTGCTCGAGAGAGAATTTACCCCCACTATAGTCTAGCCTAGTTATAAATATTCAACAATTTGTCATCAAAAGCATGTACCCAACAATTTAGTCTATCCCGTATTCCTATCACATCCCAAAAATCTCATTTCTCTATCTTATTTCTGTATATTTTAGCTATTTTTAGTTGTTACTTGCTACGAACCCCCATTTGATAATTAGCGCTTGTGTCACCCCTTTTTTGATTTAGTATGTTTATATTCGATAATATCTACATCTATGATTAATTAGAACGAAAATTTATTTTACTACTAATTCTCACAACCACTCCCTTGGGACTCGACCCCAACCCTTGGTTGGATTACTTTACTATTGCACGGTCATATACACTTGAATCGAAAGTTGTGTCTTGATTACGCAAACATCAATTATACATATGCATTTGTATATATGGCAAGCGAGATTGCGAGAGGGAGGAGAAAGGCAACCGAGAGAGGACAATAATTTGTATAATTCGCTGGTACGTTTGTATAATTCACGTGTTTTTGTATAATTGAGTAATATAACGTCTGAAATTATATAAATATAATAAAACTCGAAATAACAAATTGATACAAACATAAATATATGAACTTCAAACAATTATACAAAATATATTATACAAATTACATTATATAAATTATATTATACAAAATCCAAAAACTACACGTTTATACAAACTTTAAAAAGTTAATACACAAAAAGATTGAATGTATATGATGACAAAACTGAAAAACCATAGGAAATTATCGTGATATACAAATACAAACAATCGTATACAAATACAAATCAAACAAAGAATTGTTAGCTATGAATTATACAAATGTGGCAAATTATACATATACAAATTACGTGGCTAATTATACAAACTCAAGTCAGCCCACGTAATTAATATATAACAATGTTTTTAAAAACATTTTTGGGGCGAGTCCCAGGGAGAGTCTCGGGGCGGGGCGTACTAAAAACGCTCCGGGGAGTAAATTAAAGACGTAGATCCAAAAGGCGTAAGTTCTTAAATTTGAGGCGTAAGCCTCGAGCATAAAAATATATGTCTTGGGAGTAAAAATGTAGGTCCGGGTGTTTTAAATTTAGTTTTTAAACATTTTTTGCTTTAAATCATATTTTTTTTTATTATTGGTGTAATGATATTATTCAAATAGTAATTATAATACTTTTTTTTCTTCATTATTGATTATTAATACTTATCTCAAATAAAAATCATAATATAATTTCTATATATTATAGGTTACTTATAAAAAATATATATTTAAAATCATTGAAAGGTTTACTTTTACTTATTTTATTAGGAACAAAACTATAAAATTGAATATACATGAGACTACTCCCGTAGATCCATGGGACTTACTCCCCGTGTCTCGGGGCTTACGCCTCGCCTCGTTTTGTATAAAACGTCTCGCCTCACTCCCCCGTCTTTTAAAACATTGATGTATAATGTTAGTCGTGAGTGGTAAATATCTAACTATAGCTATGATGAGTAATTAAGTACTATAAGTTTGCTTAACCACGTAATTTTCCCAAATATAAACTTACACCTCATTCTTCTCATAGCCCACTTATGAAATTAGACTAGACATGTTGTTATTGAAGAGCTACAATTTTTTTAAGTGGAAATTTTATAATTGACATATATAAGACTAATTATTACTAGTTATGGCATTACTCTTTATGTTTCAAGTTTTAACATTAAACAATTACGGGATATAACATTTGTTAAATAAAAAAGAAGTTTTAAAAAAAGACTAAATATAAATTAACAAATAAATTAATAATAGTAACGATAATTAATAATAGGCATAAAATAAGGAAAACCAGTTTAGCTCAAAACAATTATTGCATTTTCTCTCACTTGTTAATTGTCTATCAAAACATAATCAATATTTTTTACTTAATATCCGTATGTTTCTCTATCATCGCTCAAAGTCGCTCAATTTTTTTTTATTTTCACACTATTTTTTTAAATTTTGCCGTTAGCTTTCTCTAGGATGGAAGGTTTCTTACCAATTTTAATTATGTATTGTGACAACTTGATACCGTCGTTAGGGAAAAGCCAATGGAGAAAGAATTGGGGTCAGAAAACTTTTTCGTAGTAACTTGAGATTCCTAGCCTAGTCCAGATTTGGCGAAATCGGAGTCAATGAGGTCTAGGGAAAACTGGTAACAAATGAGAGATCTATTAATGAAATTAATTACATGAGTCGATAGTTAAGACGTTAAGGATCCCGTACGACTTTATGGATTTGAATTCGAGTGAATAGGAATCCCGTAATTGATCTTAGCGTGAACAGTATTTTCTGAGCATAGTTGGTCAAAGGTGTGTTGTGAAATGGGAATCTTGGAATAATTAAAATAGCTCACTAGTTCTGTTCAAGCCGTTGGGGCGGGATTTCTGCCGCCAGGGCGGGGACGCTGTGGCGGGACAAACGCGACTTAAGTCAAAAATAAAAACTCAAAAATATTTTATTCTGCACTTTTCGACTTTAAGAGCTAGGAGACGACCCAGGAGAGTTCTTGAACGTTTTTCATCATTCTTGAGGCTAAAGGTAAGGATTTTACTCCCCAGATCTATTTTTTGATCCGTAAAACCTATTTTCTTGGGTTATTATCAATGGGGGAGGGTTTTGATCTAGAATTTACAATGCAAAAAGCCCAAATCTGGGTATGGAGATCAAGGGTTTAGTCTAGGGTTATTGGGTTTGTTATAATCCGAATAATTAGACATTTAATTGTTTATCATTGCGTATAAATTGTTGTTTGTATACCTAGAACAAGCGGAAAGAATTCGGAAAGGAAAGATTCAAGTGCCTTAGGGGATTCAAGCTTGGATTCGAGGTAAGTGATAGTTGTGATTTGATGTTGGTATGATATATGTTTGTAATTGCTTCATTATAATGCATGTATATAGGCGAATGTTGCATTATTGATCACCCTAATCGTAAATGAGGATAATTGAATAATTGTATGGCATGAATCACCTCTTGTTGTATGATTGTAAGAATATATACTGTGATTGTGATTGTGGTTTGTTGAATGGGCGGGTGTCACAATCCGACATACTAACTGGGATCGGTTGCCACATTCCGGCATAAACATTCGATCAGTTGTCACGTTCTGGCATAAATATGGGATCGATTGTCACGTTCCACCATAAAAATTGGATCGGGTACCACATTTCGATATGCTAACAGTTTGGATGTGGGTTGCATGAGAGGACCATTGAATTAGGTTTCGTGAGAGAACCACTGAATTGTGTTGTGTATCTACTTGTGATTATTACGTTCATATCTAATGATGATTAATATTGGAAGACTGTTTGTTGCTATAAATTAAAAACCAAAGTGTATTTTGAAGAATGCGAAGTTGTTCGTAATGTTGATAATATTGTATATGTTCGGTAATTCTTGTTTTGTAATGTTGTGGTTACTTGCATGTGTTTCACTTATTGGGATAGTCATATGATCCTACCAGTACACTGTGGTTATGTACTGATACTGCATTGCTTGTTCTTTGTTGAGTACATAACATCTTCAGGCAGCTATTGATAGACTTCAACCTAGTAACTATTGAGCGTGACCGGATTCAAGAGTGAACCAGTTCTTTCAGGCTGCCATGTATCTTTCTTGTTTAAGTCCACTCTTTTCAGACTCAAACTATTTGTTTAAGGTGTTGTTTAATTTTGGGGTTGCACCCCTTGTTCTTAGACTTGTTGTTAGTAGAGCTTTGGTACATGACTTTCAGGTTCTAGGGGTTGAATTTTCACATTAGTTTGGTTAGTTATTTGTTTAAACCTGCTTCTGTATATTTAAATGTGTAGTATTTTGGTTAAGGCTGCTTTGTTGGTTGTAGTAATGGTTCTCCCACTTGAGGGTTACCATGGGTGTCAATTACGACGGATTGGGTCGTGACATGTATGGTGGTAGATGGGATTGTACAAGTTAGTGTTTATTTCGTATGTGTTTTAGTGAACCGTATTGAATTTTTATTTCAACAAATTCTTTAATGTATATTATTCAACTTATAAATAAGAATTGTTTATTTTTTTACATGAATTTGGTATAGAAATTTGCATATACCTACAATGGAATTGATTTATATACTGTTAATTTATAGTTAAAGAATTTTTATAATTAACTTATTTGAATTTGGTACTCTTCTTGATATGATTTTTGTATGAACTTGTCACGACCCGATTTATCGAGTCATGATGGCACCTACTATACCCTACCCGTAAACACAGAACATCAAGCAATAAGCGAAAGGGCAAAAACTAGCGAAAATAATAATCTAAACAAAAATAACAAGACGGAAGCAACCCAAAATAAATATATACAAAAACCCCTCCCAGAACCTGGAAGTCACTAGTACAGAGCTATCTAATAAAGAGTACAAGTCTCAAAAGTGGACCACAACAGAGCGTGTCTCAGAGGCAACAAGACTAGCTAAAACAAAAAAAGGAGACAGACTAAACCCAAAACACCAAGTGCTCGCCCTCGTCTCTGAATCACAGCTGCAAAAGAAGGCTGAAACTAATCACCGCTGGTAACTGGTATTGGGACATGCATCACGAAATAGATGCAAAACGTAGCATGAGTACCAATACAACAGGTACTCAGTAGGCATCATAGGCCAACTGAGCAAAAAGAGGTAAAAACAATAAGAAAGGATATAATCTAGACACAGAGAGATCAAATCGAATATGAAAAGAAAGCACACGAGTATACCAGAAACAAACTAAATACACTAAACTAAACCTAACTGGACCCTCATATGCCCAAAAGGTACACTCGTGCGCAAGCTCAAATAAAACCTGAACGGACCCCCATAAGCCCGACAGGTACACAGAAAAGCTAAGTCTACTGAAAAAGAAGAAAACCGGGCTCACAGCCCAAAGTAACTAAGATAATCCATTAGACTCCACCCATCCAGCAGTGCACTCCCAGCCCAGCTAGAAAGAGTGACCCTAGGGGGCACCCAACCAAACAGTCCTCTCCCAACCCAGCTAGAAAGAGGGACCCGTGAGTGAGGTAGATATCATGAGTTGTCTTACCATGCAGTCAGCTCCCAGCCCAGCTAGAAAGAGCGACCCGGGGACACCCAACCAGTAGCATACTCCCAGCCCAGCTATAAAGAGAGGCCCGGGGGCGATCGCCGATATCACTTAGTCTACCCAGCCAGCGATACGTTCCCAGCCCAATTAGAAAGAACGACCCCGGGGGTGATGGTATCTCCAATATGATACAATCCAACAACAACCACCGTGGAACGTCGTCCACTCTAAGAAATCACAGAAAAGGCTCCAAGCCTATACTATCTCAATCCCATGCCTCTAGTAATGCACCAAACCTTCGAGAATGCGTCGGAACCGCAGAATGCGAGGGAGAAGATACAGAAGTGCAACAAGCAGCGATAACGCCTAATCTAAGGCTCAAACTATCAGACTCAAGTCTGCTACTCCAGTCTACAAGGAGCTAAGTCATTCGAACGACGTCGGTAGAAAGTCAAGGCTATCCAGCCCACACGGGTCATAAGTCTAAGGCAATGCAAACCTAACCTAGACTATGAACATCATGCTTACGGTTAAGGATGAACAAGACATACAATACAAGGCATACAATAGCATTTAGCACATAAACATGCAACTCTACTAAACCGGATAACATGATACTATACCCGATATATGGTCAATCGATCCTAACATGAGGTATCTAATCAAAGTAAGGTAGTAAACTGGTACCCACCCCAATTAACTCCAATCGACATGTTTTTACACAATTAAGCTCAATCTAAAAGAAAGGAAGTCGTATCCTACCTTAAGGCCGATCGCGCGCTCTCTAAATCACTTTACCAGAGCTTTCCCTATCCGAACGACCTCGAAACGATGTCCCGCTATCAAAAATAGAGTCACAACATTATTACGGTCGTTTAGACACCAAAATCACAACAAATAGAGACATGTCAATTTTGGAGTCAAAACAGGAATCATGGAACCTGCACCGAACTGTCCGAATTTGACTCCGTCAAGAGACCCTAAACAGCACCCCAAACTTGTGTTCCAAAATGGAACACAATTCGAGGCTCAAAACACAGCAAAAACCAACAAGCAAGAAACCACACTTTAATCAACTAAAAGAAACCCTACAGCAGCAGTCTAAACTCGGAATAAATGAGAATCAAAAGGTGCCAGCACTCCTTGAACACTCTACGATGAAGTCACAACAATTCTCAATATGTGGGACTTCGAATCACCAAAACCGAGCTAAAATGAGTGAGATATAACCAAAACAATAATACCAAAAACAAAGGCTTAAAAAAGGTACTGCAGTCAGGTTTTATCGCGAAATTACATCGAACTACGCGTACCCAACAACTTTTGACCACCCTACAACGAAGCCACCGAAAATACGAAGCTCCTGTACTTCAAATTGCCTAAATCGGATGAGAGATGAGAGAGTTATGAGGGTTTAAGTTTTGGGAAATATTGCTGAAAATCTGTATTATATAGCAGATTTTCTGCAATTTTTCCAATAACTAAAAACTCCGATGGGGTACTCCGATCTTGTTCAGAATCCCGTGCACGCAAACGAGATATGCAACCATATCAAATTCGATATTCCGGACTCAACAGCGCAGTCGAAATTTCCATCGGAGGTCATCTAGATAAAAAGTGGGTCCCACTTCCAAAAGTCATTTTAAGTCAAAACCCACAAAAGGGCTTGAAAAGATATCGAAAACCTCGGGACACAAAAGAAGGGTTAATCTAGACCAAAATCGACATTTCGGAGCTAACCGCGCTGACGGAATTCTCATCTGAGCGCGTTTACTCAGAATGTTGACCAAAGTCAAATTTAGGCTTAAACTTAAAGTTAAAATGCCTAATCGCACCGACTCACACTGAAAACCTCGGGAGTCATGTCGACCATGCTACTAGCCTAAAATGATCCTTTTGGAGCTGATGGAATCGTCAAAATTGGATTCCGATGTCATCTTCTTGAACTTTTGATCGAAAATGATCGTTTAAGGTTCATAAGCTCCAAAACACAAAAACTCGCACCAAGACCAAACGAACGACCAGGTGACCGAACTGTCAGTCCCAGCAAGTCATAAATGACTTGGG